>JAGGCT020004036.1:3404515-3422894 GCA_017654935.2 Phymorhynchus buccinoides
GAATGTCAATATAATGAAGATATTAGCGATAATATCTTGCAGCCAAACTCGAAAGTGCAAAACAGGCAAAGACTTTTGTCTTTTAATTACGCCGTAAGTTGCACGTAGACCAATTTGGATTTTACGCAGAGAAAAACTGGAAACCAAGTGGTCCCAATCGCGTCAACGGAATACTATCCCAAAGGCCAGCCATAAAGGCTACTCCATTAATTTGCTGAGGCCAAAGAGGCCATGAAAACGGGACCGTTTCCCTGACCCAGTCATCTACGGAGAGATAGATGACATTCCGTTTGACGATATAGCCAGAAAAAGAGTGTCAGGTATCTAGTCAGTAGAAAGCAAGGCAAGTCAAAAAAGAAAAAGGTTACTTAATTAAAACTTTCTAATGTTATTATTACCGTTAGGTGTTATAATCATTTAGTGTCATATAAAACGTGTTTGTTATAGAAAGAGGGCAATAGTAAATACAGTGATTCGTGATTCTGATTCTGATTCAAGCGACAGTCACCACAAACAATAAGAAAGCAAGATCATGAGACAAGACCAATGAAAGCATGATTTTCATTGCTTTGTCTACCATTTGTGTAATTTGTGTTGCAAGCCAATTCGAGTAACTTCAAGAAATTTTAGAGAGAAACCACGGAAGCATTTTTGCCTTGTTGTACTCCGGGCAAGGTGTAGAGTGGCACAGAGGTAGCGCGTTCGCTTGTGTCACGATGTAAACTTCCGAGTTCGAACCTGGGCACAGGGGATTCTTCCCTCACTTTGCACTAGGCCTTACGGCCTCTGAACGTGGAGCTTTCGGATGAGACGATAAAACACGAAGGTCCCGTCGTGCCCATGGACTTAGCACACCTTAAACCCAAGTGGCAACGAAAAGTTCTCAAATCTGGTTCAAAAAAATACCTCACCCCACCCCGCAACCCCCTTCCTTCCTCATTCAGTCACACAACATTGCATGCAAAAATTAGTCACTTGGGTGGGCGCGCCTCTGGCAGCGAACGCGCGCTCTCCAGGTGGGGAGAACCCCCGACGTAAGATTTCGCACAGAGACGCCCTCTGTGACTTATACGTACCTAATGCCTGTAACATATGTATGTGTTGTGGCTGCTTTATTGTAGTACTTTGGTGGAAACAAAAAATGTTTTTAAACCAAAGAATGAATTGTAGGCATACTTCATTTCTGATTTGATCCGAACTGTTTTGGGGCCTTTATACAACATACTGTGTATTTGTAAACTTCGGGACTTTCAGTGGTTGTTGCATTGCCTCGGCATATTTGCTCTCGCAGGACGGGTCTACCACCATTGTCTTTAATCCTATAATGTCCCATGAATTGTGTCTGTTCCAGACCGTGAGGAGTTATCAGATTTTCATTTCATTTGGGGGCCTACGCAGTATAACTTTCAGGAGGGACACCCATTGTGTACGTGACATCACTTCAAGGCCAAATTGGCTCCTCCCAGATTCGATTATTTGCAAAATATGACTGAATCCCCGTCTACCCCACTCACCAACGATGATTGATATAGTTATGTGTACACAATGGGTAGCCACAGATTAGGCGAATCCCGACTAATGCTCAGTGTAACTGAGGAATGAAAGTATTTAAATTGTTGCTACTGATTTTAAACCTTTTTTCTTTTTTGTGTTGTTACATACTTTGGATCTGTTTATGACCGTCACACAGTTCACTACACTTTGTAGTCAATACGCACGGTTGACTAAGTTGTGGGACACATCGAATGTGCAGAGCACATTAACCACTATCACACGCATGTTACATCATAGATTCTATCCACACAACGCGCGCACGCACGCGCACGACACTGCATACGCATCACGCATAACGCACGCACGAATGCTACACGCCTACACGCCAAGCCACACACAGCACGCGCACGACACGCACATCGCAGACCACGCGCGACACACTGCACACGCACGCGCACGCACACGCTACACGATCACAACACACCACACACACACACACACAAACAGCGCTTTGTCTATTATCTAAATGGATTTCTCAAATCCTATCTCATCCTACGGACAGCGCACCTTGTCTTTGAACCCCATCTATATGTCAATATTGTGTTGCCGATAAACGGCAGTGTGGAGCATTTATCTTGGAAGAGAGAAGAAGAATCATGTATACTACACACACACACCACACACACATACACACGCGCAGTGCACGCCGCACACGGCACGGCACGCGCACGCACGCGCACACAACACACAACACACTACACACACACACAGCACGGTATATCCGCAAAAAGCACAAACAGCAATACAACATACGTGCCTCTCTACTTCGAGTCTCTCTCTGTCATTCTCGCTCGTCTATCTACTCTCTGCTCTCTTCTCTCTACTTCTTATCCAGTCTGTCTCTCTCCCTCCCTATCGCTCCTTCTCTTTCTCTCGTTCGACGCACAGATACAACGTTATGCATGCATACATGTAGCAAAAGCATAGTCGCAGGCAGTTCAATCCATATAACCCTGTAATCAGGAGTATCAGGAGGCTCTGTTTTGCACCAAAGATAACAGTGAATGCGTGTCCACGAGTGCTGTACCTTTCATGTGCCATGATGGAGAACTAGTGTGTTGCTAAAAGGAGTAATACTAATAAATTCCTAAAGTAAAATAGTTCTAGTAACAAGTCTGCCACAGTAATAACCACGATTATCTTTGGCGACTAGTCGCGAAAGTAAAACAAGCTGGGGAAAAAAACAACTGGAACAGATATAAACAATCGTTACTTCAGGGAACGATAATACTATAATATAACAAAAATGTATATCAATTTGGGCATTTTTTTGTACATCCAACACTGCCCACAATATATATAGTTATTTAATACATTGAACTTTGTTGTAATGTTCATTTACAAAAACTAAATCGTTACTCTATTACAGAAAAAACCCCCCCCCCCACTAGTAAAGTATGTCAGTGTCTTTCATATTTATTAGGTACATCAGAAATGCTCCATCGATGACGAATATCCACGATTTCTTATAACAGTTTTCTCACTAACACAATGAACTCCAATATGCAAAACATCAATGAGTGGAAAAATTGGACTTTTTCAAACAAAAATAGATATTACCGAATTATCTATAGAATTTTAATATGAACCCTTACGCCTGACTTGCCTGCCCACCTAGAGCATAAATGAGTGTAGCTATGCAACTGAAAAATTGAGTAGTAGTAAGCAGCGGAAAATGTGTAGTTCAGAATAAAGATAAAGATATATTTTAAGTCATTCGAGCATGTACATGTTTTCCATTGTCTTGTTCCTCATTGCTGAATTTTTTAGTGTGTTGTTGCTCACCATTATCACGGTGATGTTCCATGTTATGTGATCTTCATTGCAAATAGCGATAGTCGATGTGGACGCAAAACCCACAACTTTTTCATTCATATTTAAAGACACCCTTGTTACAATAAAATGTTTCGATTTTTTAAGTAAGTTCCGAACCTTTGAAAATACCGTGAACTATGTGCATAATTCCACTCAAGCCCTGTGTGTGCTTTTTTTACTGAAACGTTTTTTATTTGTACCAATTGACTATATTTTTGCAGAGAAAAAACACACACTACACACACCACCACACACACACACACACACACACACACACACACACACTACATGGAAGAAGAAACAGAAAAGCAAGGAAAAGATCCCCCTATATTGTGTACTGTTGTTTGTAGCCTTCATATCTCCAAGATACTGTTTACCCCTATTACACAAGTCTTGATGTTAGGTCTGTATAGCTGAATAGAGTAGTTTATGGCTCAAAATTGTTCTCTGCGTGTAGTTTTAATTCATTTAAAACCATCAAACACAAATGTTCGAACTGAAAATGAGTAATTAAGAGTAATTTGGGTGTAGATGATCAATTCGCCGTAGAATACTACTCTTGTAAAAGAGTGCAGGTGTAAAGCAGGTTCTATACAGGTTGTTTAAAGTCTAAATAGCACGAACCAAATAGTTCACCGCGGCATCAACTTGAGCGACATTTCGGAAGGTACACGGCAAACGACACACGTCCAAGCAGAATGTCAGACACATACATATTGTTTTTTAGGACGATGGTCCTGTTTAATGGCATCGTCAGTGGCCCTCCCTCTGTCCCCCTTTGGAGTTGCTATCCAACATAACCTCTCGTCAATCTTACCTTCTGACGGTGTGTTGTGCGTTTTCTTTTGTTGGCTTTCTGTTCGTACTGTGTTCGTTGTAATTTCTTTCTTTTTTTCATTGTATGTTCTGTATTGTATGTTAACTAAGGAGGGGGGAAGTGATTTTGATCATGACGTCAGTTCTGAGATGTTTTTGAATGGGTGGGTGGTGTGGTGATGGAGGTATATGTTGTCGGTGTCGTGGTGTGATGTGTGTGTGGTGTGTGTGTGTGTGATGTGTGTGTGTGTGTGTGTGAGTGTGAAGTGTACGTATGCACGTGTGTCTGCCGACAAGGGTGGCATGCGCGCTGCGCGTAGTGTGTGTGTGTGTGTGCGTTGGTTGTTTTGTGCGCGCGAGTTTTTTTTTCTGTGTGGTGGAACCTTATACGTTACGGGTAGTTCTGCTAAGGCAGTCTTGCACATGTGTGTGTGTGTGGTGTTGTTGAAGTATGCGCTATGTAGTGTCACGCAGCGCACAGAGTGTATGGCAAATGTGTGTTGTCTTTCGTCTGTAGAGGGGGAACTAGTACCAAATAATATTTATTTTAATAAAGAGTTAAAGTAAAGAAAATAGAAATCTACGAAATAGACTGCTTGCAAGTGACATGTGGGAGGTTGCAGGCCGAGTAAGGGCGATGTACACACGTAAGCGGATCTTTACACCAGTGCGGAAACTCCCAGTGCGCAATTCCATTGATAGAGTAAAACAAAGAAAGGAAAAAGATTTGCGCAAGTGTACAGAATTTCCCCATTATGCGGAAACGCTCTATCTTCAATTATTTAGGGTTTTGAGTGAGTGTGATAGAGAGATGAAGAATACTTACGCGGTCTAATGGTAAACACCGGCTAAGATGAGTTTGAACTCGTGAGTCTACTGGACTCTGGTACACACTGCGGGACACGTGCTTCATTAGATACTTGACACCACGCGAACGTCGCAGGACAAGCAACACCACAAATGACACACCTACTGTACGACACGTGCACAAGGCCATGCCAGAACCCATGTTTGCACATGTACACAGAGACAGAGTTGATTACCGACAGAGAGACAGAGAGAGGGGGAGATTAGTGTGAGAGAAGAAAGAAGAGAAAGACGAAGAGAGAGAGTAAGAGAGAGAGAGAGAGACGGAGAGATGACGAGATGAGATGATGAGAGATGGTAATTGAGACGGAGAGAGAGAGGTGTAATTGGTGTTATAGAGGATGAGAGAGAGAGAGAGAGAGAGGGGAGGGGTAAGGAGAAGACTATACGTATACGAATCTTTTTTAATGAGGGGAAATTGGATACGGCTGAGACGAGCCTTTTTAACACCATGCCCCAGGCAAAACATGACAAAGGTTTTATTAACTAAGGAGAGAGAGAGGGGGGGGATGAGCGAGAAGAGCGAGCGTAGAGAGGGGGGGGGGGTGCTCGGCGACATACGAATCGAATATGAATATGAGAGAAGTAGAAGATAGATGCGAGTAGACGATCTGCGAGAGGAAGAGAGAGAGAGAGACGAGAAGCAGACAGAGGAAGAGAGAGAGCGAGAGAGAGAGAAGTAGTATACTGGACAGAATGTCGACGACGACAGGACAGACAAGGACTAGACCACTAAAATACACACACACACGCACACGAACACACCACGCGCACGCACGCACACACACCACATAATTATACACAGTGCCTCATCAGTCCCACCCACACACTCACCACCATCACACAACACACACACATTCGCACGCACACGCACTATTAACACACATACCCCCCCCACCCACACCACACACACACAAACACAACGCACCCCACCTACCACAGATTCCACACACACTACACACACTCACATTATGCGTGCAAAGAGATAGGTGCTAACGAAACAAAGAGTTCCCTAGCAGCCACGAAGGGTCCACCAGAGGATGACGAAGGAGGTGGGCCCGAGGAGGAGGAGTAGGAGGACGGTAGGAGCAGGCTCCACAAACGCTGCCCTTACCACCACCAACCACCACATTAGCCAGCCTCCGTTGTCCGTGGAACTCTCCCGAGGGGCCATTGCTGCCACCCCCGTGGTGGTGCATCCTCGATGGTCACAGGTGTTCGGCCAGATCGGACAACGCAGTCGTCCAGCGCGTGGGCGGGGACCCCTTGAAGGGTCCATGGACAGGCGGCGCTTCAGCTGTCTTCTATCATGTGTCGCGACAATGCTGCTGCGCTGGTCCCCCCGGAAACCTCCGGGTAAGCTGGTGTGGTGGGACGGTGGAGGCTAAGTCCTCGTGATGGTTCAGGAAGCAGAGTAGTGGTGGGAGTGGTCGGTGGAGGATGTGGTGGCGTCTCGCGGGGTGTGGGGAGGGGGCAGGATCCTCCTCTCCTCCTCGTCTCACCCCCCTCCCTTCATCCGGTTTTTCGGCCGCACCAGCAGGCCTCTCTTGCCCTCTGTGTCCGGCTATTATTCATAGTGGTCCCTCCCTTGCGTGTGCTGCTGCTGTGCTGCTGCTGCGTGCTTGCTGCTGCTGTAGAGCTGTATGTGGCTGAGGCCGTAGACAGCATCAACCAGCTGTGATGAATCTTGGTACTGCGTCTAGTGGAGGTGAGGAGGAGGTAGGGTTCAGTGGGCATGGGCAGCGACCCTGGGTCCTTGCTGGTTGACCTTGCAGATTGGATTGACCCTCCTTCGCAATAGGATAAGATATGTGGTGATGGTTGCTGCGGTGCTTGCATATGGTGGGCTTTTGATCAGTCTCCCCTGGAAAAACCAACAACGGATTAGCCTCTGGGGAATAACACGCTACTGAACAAAACTGGAAAAATGCAAAAGTCGGTGCATGTCAGAGTAGTATGCGGAGTTCAAACAAGCACACACTGGCTCTGCGCGCGAACACACCCACCCACACACAAAATCAGCACACACACATACTACACACAACACACACACACACAACACACCACACATCACACACACACAATCACAACCCCACACACACACCACACACACACACAACACAACACACACACACACACACACAACACCCACACACACACACACTACACACATACGTGGGGCCACTACACAAAATTATGAAAAAAAAACCTGAAAGGCCGGGTGGGTTATCTAGGGTAATACTCCCCCTGCAGCTGTACACGCGAATAAAAATGATTTATGCAGATATTTTTTTAGTTGCTGTTTCCATACACAATTTATACAAAATGCTTCTTTAAAGTGTCTGTAAAAAAACACAGCAGACACACAAAAAGATCTTGTTTGACAAATATTAGAAAAAAGGAACTCCTTTTCTGGTAAATTCAAAACACAGGATATCTTTTGAATACCTGCAGGAATAAGTTACACCCATTGCACCCTGTACCCCCCCACGACAAACACCACACGGGCTAAAAATTGTCTAAGCCACACTTTAAGGTGGATAGACTGTTAATTAAAGATACCGGATTAACGAACGAGCAACCACACGCGGCGCGCGCGCGCGCACGCCACACACCAATATCCATGCATACACTCGCGCAACGCACACAAAAAAGTGTGGCACGACTCGACTACATGACCACATCGGATCGAGACGGGCAAAGAGAAGGCGCAGAGCAACAAGACAGTCTGCACCCATCAGTTCCTAAACGATAGAGCGATGTGGAGGGACAAAGATCCGAGAGAGCTAGAAAGACAGGCCGGGATAACTACGACAAAGAGTATGGGATAAAGGATGGGAACAGGTGTCTGGGCGCATCACGAGAAAAAAGACATTAAGGAAGACTGTCAGGGGACTCGAGTATGGGTCGAACACAAAGTCAACCGCTTTCCCAATAATCCCAGCTACCACAGAATAATACAGAAACCACACACCACCACACGCGCACTGCAATCGCACGCAGCACACGCACACGCACACACACACAACCATAGTATATACATTAATACATACATACATACATACATGATATTTACACATCACTCACTTACTCTCTCTCTCTTCCGCTATCTCTATCTCTCTCTCTCTCTCTCTCTCTTTCTTCTTCGTCGTCTCTCTCCTGTCAGAATGTATTATTAGATATCAGTAATCTTTGTCCCCGTGGCGTATATTCTTCAATTATTTGATTGTGTGATGATGCGGCTAGTTAATGTTTACGCTGCAGTGGATTGTGTAATGTTTCTCAAATAGTCGTGTTTGTTAGCAGGTTAGTATATGTGTGTTATTTAGTTTTGTTCTGTTTTGTCTGTTTATTGTCGTGTGTGGTGTTTTGTATATGACGTTGTACAGGGTCAATGGCCGAAAGTGCAAATATGAGAGAGTCGGAACTTAACTCTCTGTCGTCTCCATTGCCTGAGTCTGCCCATGTGTATTTCTCCACTCCGCTCTCGTCACGTTTATAGCCACAGGGCCTGGGGTGGTAGAAAAGTGATTTATACCTTATCTTCAGTTACCCTGTATAAATAAAATTTGGTTCGTTGTCTCTCTCTCTCTCTCTCTCTCTCCTCTCGTCCTCTCTCTCTCTCTCTCTCGTCTCTCTCCTCTCTCTCTCTCTCTCTCTGCTATTCTCTCTCGCTCTCGCTCTGCTCTCTCTAGTGTTCCTGTTTTGTTCGACCTTTCTTTTCTTTCAAAAACATTATAAAAGACTGCATTATTGACGTATATGATGTATGCGCGTTTCGCTCCTCCTCTTCATCTCTCTCTCTCTCCTCGTCTTCTCTCTTCTCTGTCTATCTTCTCTCCTCTGTCTCTCTTCTGCTCTGTGTTCTCTCTTTCTCTTGTCTCAGTCTCTCTCTCTCTCACTCATTCTGTTGCTCACTCTTCGTCTCTCTCTTCTCTCTCTCTCCTCTCTCTCTTACTCTCTGCGTGTTCTGTCCTTTTGTTTGACGATCCTTTGTTTTTACGTTTTCGCAAAAACACTTATTAACACAGATGAATGGACGCTATAGATTATGTACGCGTTTCGCCTGTCGCTCTCTCACTCGGCACTCTCTCTTCTCTCTCTCTCTTCTCCAGATCTGTATCTTACTTAATTGTTCTCTCTCTCTCTCGCTCCTGTCTCTCTTGTTCCTTATTTCACCACACACACCACACACACACACACATCACACACTACAACATACACAACGCGCCGCACCGCCTTTCACTCGTGCGACAGCAGAAAATCTGTGATATAGAATGTGAGTTTATAATTAAGAATACGAGCATATATTGCATAATTGTACATTAAATGTTACTCATCCCACTCCCCACCTATCGCCATGGTTTTTTTAACTTGTCTGTTTCTTTGTTTTATTTCCCCACTCTTTCCCCTTTCTTTATTAGTTTAACACACTTTGGAATCTTTAGTGTCCTTCGTGTGTGATTTTGTTTTGGTTTTACGGATGGCTTGATGAAAAAAAGTATATTAGTTTCTTATGACTAAAATTTATCAACAAAAAAAAGGACATGGCTTTCCAGCGAAAAAATAGTAGTATAGTTGCGTGGCTTTGTGTACATCGATTATACGGGCAAAATATGTAGATTTACACCCTCATGATCTATTTCTTGGGTTCTTTACGCTGGTTAGGGATAGGGTTAGGGTTAGGGTTAGGGCTGGGTTAGGGTTAGATGGTCACTTTCTGTTTTTTTGTCAGAATGCATCTCTTTTTCTTTAGCATTTAAATCTGCTGCCGGTTCTTATCAATTAGTGTTCCCACACTGGAAATAACATATTTTGACTTGATGTTGTATGCGTACGCACGCACGGAATTTTCCATGTCACATATATCAACAATGTAAGAACAACAACGGGACGGTTTCGAGAAAGCGTCATGAAACTTACATCAAGACATACGCAAAGCAATCTCAACTCTCTTGGTATATTTCGGGTCGGCTTTCACCATCCTGATTACTCACACACGAATAACAGCACTCCGAGCATAGCACGCGCACGCAAACCCATACTACTCCACACCATAACCAACGGCCGCATTGCACATGCGCGCACCCACACAACAGCACGCACCCCCATTAAAGAGAGAGAGAGAGAGAGAGAGAGAGAAGAGAGAGAGGAGATAGATAGCGAGAGAGAGAAGGAGATAGAGAAGAGTAGAGGCGTCGCGCGAGTCGTACGCACTGTAACACTTTAGCGCACGCGCAGACAGTTGGGTTGTACGGTTTTTAGGGCGCTCACACACAGTGCACACACACACTCAAGCACTCGCAACGCGCACGCGCATCGCACGTCGCACAACTCACCACACGCGCACACCCACACGTGCACACGCACGGCGCACGCCACTCACCCGCACACACACACACACACATCCACACACACACACACTTTCCTGCTCCCTCCTCCCCTCTTTAGGGGAACCAGCATATTATAAAAGAAACCGAAATTACTATTTTATTGTTGCCTCTGCCAATGAGGGTGTAGTGTAGGCTTTTGCCTTTGTCTTCTTTGACAGTTTGTCTGTACGTCTACGATATAATATATAGCATACTTAAAAATAATTAAAATAATATAAAATAAATGTTTTTGAAAGGAACACATTTTGGCAGTTGTACATTTAGACAACACGACACACACACACAACACACACACACACCACACACACAAACAACACACACAAACACACCACACCACACCACACCCGACAAACCCAACACTCTACTCTCTCTCTCTCTCTCCCAATGCTTACTTCCCTCAATCTCAAAGTCTGCTCATTATCAGTAAAAGAAAATTATAAGCCTTGGCTGATCCTAACCCTATCCCTTTTTCAGCAAATGTTGCTTTCCAGTGACTTTCATCTCTCTCTCTCTCTCTCTTCTTCTCTCGTCTCTCTCTCTTCTCTCTCTGCTTCTTTCTCTCTCTCCAGGTGTCTCTCCCTCATTCCTCTCTCTTCTCTCTCTCTCTCTCTTCTCTCTCTCTCTTCTCTCTCTCTCTCTCGCTCTTTCTTTCTCTCTCTTCCTCTCTCTCTCTCTCTCTCTCTCTCTCTCATCTTCCTCTCTCCCCCCCCCCTCGCTCTCTCTCTTCGTCTCTTCTATTCTCTCTCTCTCTCTCCCTTCTCTCGCTCCTTCTCTCTCTCTCTTCTCTCTCTCTCTCTGCTCTCTCTCGCATGTCTTTCTCCATCTCACTCTCTCGTGCGTCGTTCTCTCTCTCTCGTCTCTCATCTCTTCTCTCTCTCTCCTCTCCTCTCTTCTCTCTCTCTCTCTCTCGATCTCCATCTCTCTCTCTCTCTTCATTCTCTCTCTCTCTCTCTCTCTCTCTCTCATTTCCTCTCTCCTTCATCTCTCTATTGTCACATAGCACACACACACGCACACACTCTCTCCTTCTATTCCACATTGCTATGTCTCATGAGATGAAATTTGATGTAGGAGAGTCAATCCATACTTCAAATCATCCTGCGACCATTTCAGGCATAATTTAGATGAAAGCCCCCACCCGCCTCCACCCAAACCCCTCACACCGACAATTCTCCCTCCTGTGTCTCTTCTACTTTCCCCATCCAGACAAAAAACATCGTGCGTACCGTAAGCATGCACACAACGCATCGCTCGCACGCTCACACACACACGCGCGCACGCATTGCATGCGAGTCATGCACTTGGCATCAACGCCTATAATCAAAATATTATTAAGTCTACAAATTCTATTAGGTAGACACCGATGCCACGAAAATGGGGCTTGAAATATCACAGTGTTGAACCTCACCCTCATTATACTAGACAAAAAAACTGTAAACACGTCATCCCTAAGATAAAATCAACCGCCCCTCCCACCCCACTAGCTACCCCCCCCCCCCCCCATCCTCCACCCACCCACCCCCAACACACACATACTTTTTTTTACCTAGCATGTACGCACTTTCGCAAAATCAAGGTTCAACATTCTTTAATTAGCCAATGCCTCAGTGTACAAAGGAAATGGTTTTGGTTTTGCACAAGACACAATCCAACCACAACGAAAGAATGCACATGGATGGACAACCAATATAACAGAAAACAAGATATATGGCAACAAAATCAGCTTCTATAATCATGTATATCTCCCTCAGATTCTCTCTTACTCTCGATCACACACACACACCTCACACACACCACCAGCACACACCAACACACACACATACATGTGTGCATACAATATTATACAACAAAATAAACGCAATACACGCACACCGCACACACAAGCACACACGCGCGCATCGCGCACACACACACCAACACACACACACACATATGAGACCGCGAGCATGCAAGCACACCGATTGACACAACTAAGTATATAACTTCCCCTAGGGAGTGAGCCTATTGAGTACTGATGGCTCTGACAGCAGAGGGGTAAAAACTGTTCTTCAGGCGGTTAGACTTGCACTTAAAAGATCAGAACCTTTTACCAGAAGGGAGAGATTGAAACAGATGGTTGGCTGGGTGTGTGCTATCAAATATGATGGATTTAGCTTTGCGTCTTATGCGCACACTATGAATGTTGTCTAGGGATGGCAGTTTGTTACCTATGATTTTTGAGGATGTCTTGATGACTTGATGGAGTTTCCTTTTATCGGTAAACGTCAGGAGTGTGCCCCCCCCCTCCCTATCTCGGTGAATTCTATTTTTCCATTATTGCCTTTATTACCATACATAAATCTTTATTTTAGTAACATTTTTAGCTAATAAAATTTTTGGAATACTAACCCTAACCCTACCCTAGCCCTATACCCTGACCCTACACACACCCGACTCTATAAGATGGAAAAACGCAAAGAACCACAACTGTTACAAATCGCGGTGTACTGCAGTACATATTGGGGTAGGGTTCGTTATGGCTGTAAAATGGAAATAACCGAGAAATGCAGGGGGGGTGGCACATCTTTACCTTCCACTTTTATCTTTAGCTGCAGCGTGATCCATACCAGCACAGATATTGAAAACTGAGTATGCTTCCCATAACAGATCGTTATAATTGTGTCAAGACTGCTGTACTTATCCTAGATTTCTTGGCTGTATTCTAGTCTCTGGCTGTGCTTTTTTTTGGAAGGTGATTGATGTGCTCCATCTTAATGTATTCGCCTTCTTATCGTAAAAAAAAAAAATCCACAAATGACCCATGGCGTTTGTTACTTAACCATGATTTTCTTTCATACATCCATCATATAGCAATAGGAAATTGTTCGATAATGTCGGGAGTAATTTCATGGCGTGTGGGGTGACTCGCCTAAATATCAATCAGTCAAACGAAGGAGTTAAACTCTACATCAGGTAAAATCCCCAGCGCCTCTGCTTCGTAGTGTTTGAGGAGACACACAGCTGTAGAAACGCAGTGCGTCACTTCTAAATTGATGTAATTTTATATTTTTACGTCACAGTTTGCAGTTTTCTATCAATTTGTAGGCACTGCCCACCCCTTAGTGTTCTGTTAAAATGTTCGGCAAGTCGCTGACTCGCCCTGCGGTTTTAAGCTTCGACGACCATGACCTTGTTGTTATGGTATTTGACCGAGTAAATGAGGTAACACCTACACTTTTCACGAGTGCTCTCCCCTATTTTTTTCCAAAAATCTTCCTATTGAGGCAAATAGTATTCTGGAAAACTGGTATGGATAGTTATCGTGAGATGCCATGCTACGAATCCTAATGCATCCCCTACTACAAAAGTCTTCAGATCTTGACGTTCTGGGGGGTCCTCAGAGCCAACCTACTTTCCAGGCCCTGCTGGCACAGGAACGCAGCATTGTACCCACACCACTGCCATGAAGACTGGTAAGAGCGACAGTTTGTTGTATGGCCTATTTCACTGAGGGAAGGCTTGAGTTATCTCAGCTCAGAATGTTCCTTGTTGAACCCGCAAACAGGCCAGTTGTTCTCCACAGCAAAAATAACCCAAATAAAATAGAGCAACTGAGGCAAATAGTATTCTGGAAACCTGGTTTGGATATATGTTAAGCGTTGGGATGGCCTTGCCCATAATCTAAGCCGCCCCACTACAAAGGTCTTCGAGCAGCTGACGTTCTGGGTGGGGTCCTCAGGTCAACTGCTTATGTATATGTATTAGGTGTTTATATCACAGAGGCGGCTCTGTAAATTCGGGTCGCTCTCTCCTGGAGAGCGCGTGGTCAGCCAGGAGGCTAGGCCGACCCACTAAAAAAAAACAAATTGCATGCGATTTTGTGTGACTGATCGAGGGGGAGGGGGGTAAATTTTGACCACATGACACTTTTTGTCGGGGAGGGGGGGTTGCCACTCTTCGTATGCTAAGTGCATGGGCAAACGGACCTCGGTTTATCGTCTTCATCCGAAAGACTCACATTCAGAACCCGTAAGGCTAGTGCAACGTTGAGATGGAAAAATCCCCTGTCCAGGTTCGAACTGGGTTTACTTGACACAAGCAACGCGCCACCACTGTGCCCACTCTACCCGCTTTTCCGGGCAAACCACAACATTAGGCCGTGCAACGCATTAGACCGCGGAAGTTAACGCACGAAAAACCATGAAATAGTAAAAGAAAGAAGGGGGTAAAGATACGGACTCGGGGAATAAGACAAACCGATTTGCTTATTTATTTTTCCCCCTCCTTCTTTTACTTCTTGAACGTGACTGCGCATGGGATTTTCCGCGTCTACGGTGCGCAGCCTAAAGTGGCGACGTCTCCAACGTTTGAAAGTCGGTCGGTCCTTCTACACCAACCCCAACACGAACAACAACAAGAAACAAAAGACTAAATCATTCTGTCCCCCATTGCTACTTACAACCATGTCCGAGAGGGCTTTCACTATAATCTTTACTATTGGCCCAACTCTAAGCTTGCCGTTGGACCAATGAATTACTTCTTATTCTTCTTTTCTTCTGCGTTCCCAGGCCATATGGCCAATGGTAAAAGTACATATGTGTCCGGTTTTTCAGTTTTTTACTGGTCTTGCGTACAGCCGCACATTATGTCGCAGAGATCGACCCAATAGGAAAAGGCAGAGTCCAAAGAGAGGGGCAATTAGAGAAGCTACAAGCACAGAACTTCCCAGACGGTGGGGGAACTATTTTTTTACAAAAGCAACCCGGTATCCCATGGGAGAGACTAATTGGGGAGGGGGGGTCGTCCAACTCCCCGTATGGAGGCACGAGGAGAGCATCCACACCATTGAAGAAGAAGTGAAGAAGAAGAGAGGAGGGGCGATGACTGAGGATAAGGAGGAAAGAGCGAGAGGAGGAAGGGGAGAAAAGGAGGGAGAGGAAGGGAGGAGAGAGATAGGACGAGAAGGAGATACGATGACGAGAGAACGGGACGAGTAACCGAGGACGAGGAGCCGGGAGTAGGAGACTATAAGAAGAGGAGAAGAGGAGGAGGCGGATGCAGGGAAGGAGGGGGAGCAGGAGGAGGAGGGGGGGAGGGGGAAGGAGAGGGGGGGGGAGGAGGGGGGGCGGGATGGGGGCGAGGAGGGACGGGGGTAGGAGGATGAAAATTGTAAGAAGAAGAGAGAGACAAGAATTGGAAGAAGAAGACGAAGAGAGGAGGAGGAGGGGAGGAGAACGAGGAGGGGAGAAAAGAAGAGAGGAGAGAGAGGAGAGGAGGAGAGAAAGGGGGAAGAAAAAAGAGGAATGGAGGAGGAGGAGGAGAGGAGGAGGGGGGTGGAGGGGAGGAAGAGGAGTAAGAAGAAGAAGGTGCTCGCATTTTGCTCGCATTTTCGAGCTTTGACACGTTTTCGGGGGGGGGGGGTGAAGAGGGGCGGCTATACATACGGACGATGAGGTGTGAGTAAGTGAGGTATTCCATCAAAATTTATCTCTAAAAACATCGTGGAAGTGTAGAAATTGTAGATGGAGAGGCAAAGGAGAGAGAGTGTGTGTGTGTGTGTGTGTGTGTGCGTGTGTGTGTGTGTGTGTGTGTGTGTGTGTGGTGAGTGGTGTGTGTGTGTGTGTGTGTGTGTGTGTGTGCGTGGTGCGTGCGTGCGCGTACGTGTGCGTGCGTGCGTGCGCGTAGGTGTATGCGTGTGTGTAGAGTGTAATCGTGTGTGTATGCGTGTGTGTGGGTGTGTGTTTGTATGTGTGTTTAGGTGTGCGTAGTGTCTGTGTGTTGTGTGTTTGGTGTGTGTGGTGTGTGTGTGTGTTTGTGTGTTTGTGTGTGTGTGTGTGTGTGTGTGTGTGTGCGTGCGCGCGCGTGCGTGCGTGCGTGCGTGCTGCTGCGTGCGTGCGTGTGCGTGTTCGTTGTGTGAGAGAGAGAGGAACACTGACACTGACAACTTTATTTCACAGGAAGTGAAGCTTTCGGTATTCTATCATTACATCTGAAGAGAGAGTAGAGAGAAGAGAGAGAGAGAGATAGAGAGAGAGAGAGAGAGAGAAGAGAGAGAGAGGAAGATAGAGGAGAGGTAGAGAGAGAGAGAGAGAGAAGAGAGAGAGAGAGGAGAGAGAGATAGCGAGAGGAGGAGAGAGAAGGAGAGAGAGAGAGAGAGAGAGAGAGAGAGAGAGAGAGATAGAGAGAGAGAGAGAGAGATAAGAGGAGGAGAGAGAGAGATGAGATAGAGAGGAGGAGAGAGAGAGATGAGGAGAGGGAGAGAGAGAGAGAGGAGGAGAGGGGAGAGAGAGAGAGGAGAGAGAGAGAGATAGAGGAGAGAGAGAGAGAGAGAGGAGATAGAGAGATGAGGAGAGATGGTAGATCGGAGATTCGTATAGGGGGGGGGTATCGGGGCTGAAGGCGTTAGAGAGGCGGGAGTCGGGGGGACGACAGGGAGAGGAGAGGACAAACATAAAGCTTCTGGACAATTCGTTCCCAAAACGAGAGTCCTAAGCGGCGCTCTAATGATGGCAGACATAGAAACACGCAACTATGGCAACGGAACAAGGTGCCAGCAGCTACAAACAGACACAAGTGGGTATCAACTTAATTACTCTCTTTAAAGGTGGACCCTGACGGAAATGATTATTTTGCAAGGACACGTCGAGAGATCACACGCCAAGAAAGATGGCCTTTGCCTTTTTTTCAAGGATCGGAAACACTCGCTTTGCTTTTGTTTTTCCTAGAAATCCAAACACTCAAAAGGGCATATCCGCCTTGGCGGAGATGGCGATGGATGCCGGGAGTAAGAATCCATTTTGGATGCGGTGGGTGGGGGCCAAACCCTGTGGGTTGAAGCTTTTTCTTTTTTGTATTGCAGGGTAAAAAAAAACAAATTGAAGCTATTTCCTTTGTTGTGGAGCGAAACTCCTTTAGATAACTGCTAATTTAAACATTTTTTTTTTTTTTTTTAAAAGATAATATAAAAGGCCTGTATATGCAAAAAAATCCGTGCAAACAATTGGTCGACATTATAAAGAGACGTCCCACGCCTTCTCTATTTTCAGCAGTGAAAGAAATTTGCAAAAAAAACCCCCCATTCCAGCACCTCCCGCCCAAGGATGAATCCGACAGATTAGTGCCGGTTTGATGTTCTTTCTAAGGAAATCAGGTAGCAAAGTGAGTGTCTTGTCGATCTCTTGTAAAAGGTGTTTTCATGGTGATCTCGCATGTAGTTTCTTCTTGCAAAATACTTCTTATCCGTCCAGGGTCCACCTTTAAATTTGACTCGCCTGTATGTTTTTGACCATTACTGGTGTTTTTCCCCCGCTCATCTGCATCTGAAACCGTGACAAGAGGGAAGTGAAACTATAAGGACGCATTGCCTTAAATAAGGCACAGCCGGGATTAAAAAGGACAGTCCGAGCCGCGCGGCTTCAATTTCATTCATTATCTTTATAACGCATATGCTTTGTTGGGGTGTGATCTGGTATTGCTAAAAATTCGGGACTTTTTCCTGGTCTTGCACTGCCTTCCGGGCGATTTGCCTCTAGGTCGTTCCCGCTAACCCCATCCTTTTATGTCCATCAATATGTTGTTCTGTTTCCAGTACGGCAGACAATAACAGAATTTCATCAGCGCGAACCTCCAAAATTCTGATCTCCCCTCCTCGCGTCCGCAAATCTTTATCCCTACTTTTTTCCTTACATTTCTCTTGTAGTCGGGGGGGTCGGGCGCAATCCGCAGCGGCTGCCGCGCGCCGCGTGCGCTGGGTCCGCGCCGGCGCCGCCTCGGCCCGGCGCAGCGAGACACGCAGTGTTGCGGCGGGATATATTCGTAACCCCGAAATCTATGGATCGGGTGTTGGTTTAATATGAGAAAAAAAACACGGTGTCATTTTTTTTTTTAAAATGTCAACACCGCAACACTGACAGGGTGCTTGGCAAAATTAAATGTCTTTGCTTTGGTTGAGGGGG
>JAGGCT020004036.1:3423394-3450894 GCA_017654935.2 Phymorhynchus buccinoides
CCTGCTATCGATCCATGATGGGCATGGGTTGGAGGGGGAAGCTTTTTCTAAGTGTCTCTGAGATCTTGGGAACCACATTTACTGGTGGGAGTCACTTTATCTGCTAGTGGGGCAGGAGGAAATCACAGGGGCACATTGACATTCGTGCCGTGGTGAGAAGAACAGGGGCTGCATCCAGGTCTTCTGTCCAGTGTTGTCCTGATGCGCATTCACAGTCTACCAGCCGGTGGCAGTTCATCCCATCCAGCATGGTCCGTGGAGCGCGAGCCCTTGAGAAGTCTGCTTTTCAAAAGGCGATGGACCGTTCCACCAAGTCAATTGGCATAGGGGGTGATTGGGTGCTTTGGTGGGGTTTTGGGGTTTAACACAAGCACCATGTGAAGTTCAAGCTCCCCAGTGCAATGACAAAACTGGACGGCAGTTGGTCTGAAAGGGATGGTGTCTGGGAACTCCGAAGAGCGTGATCAAAAGTCTTTGTGTGTAAAACAGGGCCTTGGCACAAGTGGACCAGCTTAATGCATGGGGAGGGGGAATGTTCCGGCCATCTTTGTGGAATCTGGTTACAACCGTGAGCAGATAGTTGCACCATTCTGATGGAGGGAGGGTCCACCAGGTCACGTGTACGTCACCAAGCGTCTGTCAGGCAGCGTCGAAGGGGGGCACAAAGAGAGGCATTGGTCGTGCATAACGAACCAATTTTGCTAGTCTGAAATGCATGACAGGGCCCGGGCCATGGTACACTCTCAGCTCTTGTACTTCTAGCCCAGCCAAGACGTAGCGCGCTGAGATGGCGTGGATAAGATTTCGCGTCCAGGGTGGTACAACGAACTGTTACAATAAGCAGTCAATACAGGAAACCTGTAAAACTTAAATAAGAGCACAAGAAGAAAACTTTCATTCCAAGTCCATCCATCTTTTGAACTCTTACGTGTGACCATCTCAGCCGAGTAAATGGTTTTGCGTAGCCTTTGGCTTCATATAACAGGCTTATGAAGATCCTGTATTCAGGTGCAATACGAATGTGGTAGATCCTTTTGTGGGCCATCTTGTACATCTACTTATGGAGTTGTATTAGTGGCAATATATTGTGGAAAGTCCTTTTGTGGATCATCTTGTCCATCTCCTTTGGATTTATACTTTGGCAATACTATGGTAGGAATGTTGTGGAGGCATCTTGTCCATTCTCCTTTGGATGTAGTATGTGCAATACTATGTGTAGTCCTTTTGTGTGAGCATCTTGTCCATCTCCTTTGATTGTAGTAGGTGCTATACTACTTTGTAGTCCTTTTAGTGGAGCTAAATCGTGTCCATCTCGTTTGGCGATTGTATTATGTGCAAATACTATTTGTTTTAGTCACCTTTTGTTCTGGAAAAGATTGCTGCGTGTAATGTCGTTGTCTGAATTGGTTGTGTGGAGAGGAGTATGGGTTACTTAATTTATTATGCTGCTATTTTAAATCAGTGTGCTGGACACGTTTTCAGCTGCTTATGTCTAATATTTTAATTGTATTTAAAATGTGCGTTTTGCTTTTACCAGAATTGGCTGTAATGATTTGTCTGTATGTGTTTCTAATTAGAAAATGCAGTGTTCTTACGTCATATCAATTCTTTGTTCGTTCATAAATGTGTTATTGTTTGAGATTCTTATATGCACCTGGTGCAATTTTCTCCAGTTAGGGATAATAAAGTGATCGCATCTGAATGGTCTGTTCTGCCCTGTCCCTTTTCTGTTTCTTTTTTCTCTTTTTTTAAAATTAATTAGCAAGTATACTTTTTCGGAGGAAAGTTCTTGGCAAATTCAAGAGGCTTTAGAATCTCCAACAAGCAGGCACAGCCTCTAAGTACACACGAAGCAACTCCTTCTTGGAGAAGAACAGTGATGGAGTGAATCAACTGACTTGACGAAGCCATCGCAGAAGGCCCGCCAGCGCAGCGCACCATCAGGGCCAGGCTCGGGGCCTGCTTACAACTACTAAAGATAGAAATAGGGAATCAGGGCCATAGGTCAAAGTTAGGGTAATGAAGGCAGGAGCTGTGCCGACGGGGTTCGTCCGGTGAGCGCTACGCTACCCGGATTGGTCAGCCCGGATACTGCAAAAAGGCTATGGTCTAAACTCTTAAAAAGCCTGTCAAACAACACCAGACTACTGCTATGAATAGGCTCGTCGTTGGTCAGTTGATTCCACTCCATCATGTTCTTTCAAAGAAGGAGTGCCTGTACTGAGCTGTGCTGCTTGGTGGAATTATGAAGCCTCTGAATTGCAACGCTTGACCTGAACAATTGTCTGTTGAATGCAGTCAGCGTATCTTGTGGACGGGGCACGGACATACGACGATTTGTGTCGGACTGGACGTTCAAAAAATCCGACTCTGGGTGGTAATGCTGGGATTCCTGAGCCTATCCGAAGATATTGTAAGTAGGAGGATGAGGCGTTGGTCTTACGGCGCTCATCCAAGTGCTTTGGCAGGATTTCAAGTCCTGGTAGCATATTTGTCACGCGGTCCCGGATTCAGCGCTCGGGACTTATAAGTCATGGTGATTGAGCGGGCTGCCCGTCTTTGGGTGCGCTCCAGACGTCGACGTCTGCTTGGTGTACAAGGATCACCATACGGTTCTCCCACAGAGTGTCAAAGACCCGGGCCATATTTCGCTGTCTCAGTATGTTGTCGACAAGGTCGGGCAGGACCTGCAAGATGTGGTCTGGACACGACTAAACCCTGTGTAAGTGCCCAGCTAATTAACGATCTTTGCGGATGGGGAAAAAAAACAACTGAGGGGCAGAGCCTTTTGTGAAGAAAATAGAGTTGCTTACCTACATTACCGGTCAAATACCATAGCAACAATGCAAAACAATGGCGTCGAAAGCTTGAAACCGCAGGATGAGAGGTCCAGCACGAAACTTGCAAACATAGAGTATTTTAGAGACAAGTTAGGGGGGGGGGCCAGTGTCGTCCACAACTGATAAAGGCTTGCACATGTAACCGTAAAAATATAAATACATCAATTTTAGATGACGCGGGTGTTCTACAGCTGATGTATGTCTGGCTCAAACACACGAGGCGAGAGGAGAGCTGTATGGTAGAGTAATTCCCTGTTTGACCGATGGAATTAGGCAAGATCACTCCCACACACCATGAAATTACTCACTTAATGATTTCCGAACAATTTATATTTAGACTACGAGGGAAGGGATCCAACTCAGGTTCCCCCAGGCGGCCACACCCTGCTCCTGTCCTGGCTTTGCCTCCTCCGAGCATCTGAGCGAGACTCGGGCCGGCGTAAGCTATCCTGTCGCCGGTCATTCTCCCTGAGATGAGATTTCTGGCTGATTAAAACTGCCATGCGGAATAGGCCAAAATTTCCGAATCCGCGTAACGGCTGCCCTATCCATGAATATGGCAGAAAAAACACTCTTTCACAGATTCGGCAAATCGATGATTATTACGTGAAATAGAATCGTGGAGGAAAAAAAAACACACTTCTTGTAAGATGACTTTTTGTGCTCCAACTAGCCCAGACCATGAGAAAAACTATAGTTAGTATTTAATTGTCAGGTGACCCTTGTAATATATACAGGAATTATAGTATGGGTTCATCCTACAGTCTAACACTCGTACGACGGCATTTACCTGCATCAATCACTTCGACAACTGGCAGACTGAGGACATTGGATCTGAAACTGCAATTCTTGTGAGACTAGTTCCCGCGAGCGAAGCTGTCGGGGAGTAATTATTATAATAAAGTTCCCGGACGCGAAGCGGTGTAAGGGTTCGCCCCATGCTATCGTCAGTGCATGCGTGTGTCCGTCTGTCCGTGCGCGACCTTGACCGCGATGGAACTTGCTCCGCGTGTTTGCTCAGCTTGTTTTATTTTTGGTCGTGAGGCGTTCCGACCGTGCATGTTGTGGTCTGTCCGTCCGTTGCGTGCAGTGCGTGCGTCTGTACGCCCCCGCTCCCCCCCCCCCCCCCCCACTGCCAAAGGAAGTTCCATCCTCTCGGGCGATTCACCTTGTAGTTAAGCTTCACCGAAGCGAAGTCATCAGGTAACTATTGTTGTTGTTCGTCCGTGGGCCCGTCAGCCCGTGCGTATGGTGTGTGTTCTGTCTGCCGTCTGTCTGTGCGCGACCTTGACGTCGGGGGTGGGGGGGGTGGGGGGGTGGGGGGTTAGGGGGTGGGGGGGGTCGACGGGGGTAGGGGCAATGCAATCCATCTTGTTGGAGATGATCTACTCTTTCATGAAAAGTCGAATATTCCTGGTCTCTGTTTGGTGGGTGTCTGTCCCAAATGAGAAAGAACATAAAAACACGACTACTCTTTCTTGTTGTGTGCTGTCTGCTTTACGTAAATGAGCTCTTACTACTTTATTATTGTTTTATCATAGCTCGTGTGTATGGGCAACAGTTTACACGAGCGCTGTACCAATAGAATTTTCGACAGAAAATGGGAGTCATTGGTACAGTGTTATTCTTTTGTGGAGCTGAGGACTGCGAGTACGACTCCTCAAACGAGGGGGCCTCTGAGGCAACCCAGGCTTATTCTGCAAACCAAAGAATTGGTGGCCTTTTCGGGACCTTCAGCCCAAACCGCAGCTGTTCCGATTCCCTTGGCCGAGGAGAGTGCGGTATGTACCCTGGGCAAGGCATGTCTCCAATAATAAAAAAATATCGATGACATCGGCCTGAATTGGGGCCACTTGTTTAAAACGAGAGCTGAAAAACGCATACACTCTCAACATCTGCTAAGGGATGAGACTTGTGAGAAAACCCTTGGATTATACTAAACAGGTGGTGTGTACTTGTAAGCAATACAAAATACATACGGAAAGGAGCAATTCATCCGTGAACACAAGCTCACTCAAACTTGTTTTATCCAAACCTCCTGTCTCGTGCATCGCGTGAATTTCGAGTGCCACCAAGAAAGTTGTTCATTTGACTGAAATGGGTGTGAAAACATAAAGTGAAATAAAAGTGTCAGAATTCAATTACATTTGATCATGATTCACAGTCGCAGAATAGTCGTGCTAAAGAGACAGACAGTTTTCGATGGGCCGAAGGCGACAATGACGTGATTTGACACGCAAAGAGCTTTGTCCATCTGTGTTGACATGCTGAGGCACACAGTTGTATCAACAGACTCTTTGCAGTCATTGTGTTGAATATCACAATGCGTCGCTTCCAATAAAGCTTCGTATTGCACTCGCACCATGAGCGTTGGTACGTGATAACTGTCGTGACTGTGAGCAGAATCTGGGGCGAGTGGTAATAAAAAATGGCCGTGTTCCGCTTTTTCAGGGCTGCCCAGAATCGCTATCCTAGCGGCTCAGCTGTTTTGCAGTTTGCGAAATTCCTCATGGAAACATTTCCACCCATACTGTAGGAACGGGAACTCCATGATGCATTGCCTTCACATGCTGACTTTGCACATTTTTGGGCATACTGGTGCGGCATCCAGCTCAATGAGCAGTTGTGTCCTGTGAGAGCCAGAACCCGTTCATAACTCGAACAGTGTGGGGGAGAGCTGAACATGAATTCTTTTCACCAACGAGTTTCAGGGGTCTTGTCTTTAATTCACGAAAAAGAATGGTCTTGCCAGGGTGTGGAGGTTCTCAGGAAAAGCATTAACCATGAAACGTGATCATAGTGCTGGTGTCAGATTGGGGGGGGGGGGGGGTGGGGGTCTTTGATCAAACGGTATTGCGTGCTGTATCCAGCATGGGATCCGGGAAAACCAGTGTCACAAAAATTCTTCAAAAGGAATCCCCATAGTGTTCAACTGCAGGTATGAGTCATCGATGTACTACGTTCAACTTTCTGGTGGTACGACACGAGTATTAGACCTCTACAATGGATGAAATGCATCTTGTAATCGACAAGTGATTGTTTACGTGTTACATGCTGCAAGAGATCATCGTTCAGGATGAGGTAGCGTTGCCCGATCCGAACTGACCTCAGTCTGATGTAGAAACAATGTTGAAACAGCTCCAGGCACGGTTTTCGTATCTAGCAGCCGTTCATAGCAGCTCAGAAGTCTACAGGAACAGAAAACAATGCTCGTTAGCGGAGTGGAACACCTGGATCAAGCAGGGCTTCAAAAGCCGTCCAGAACTCAAAAAATGGCGTTTCCAAGCTGGAACTGCAGTGACGGGGATCTCCGCACATGCTTATCCATTGCTTTCTGGCCGCAAAAAAACAAACAACAACAAATCGAAAGTGAAATTCGACACTACCATAAATTGTTTGCTTATGCATTTCTATATTTATTTTCATGGGGTTTCACCAAACGTCACTTTAGGTCTAATAGCCATTTGTCAAATATTCTCGAGGCTCGTTTTTCTCATTGGAAAGGACTGACGCATGAAATGTTAATTGAACTAAACAAGGAAACTAAATCAATGGGATTTAGTCATATCTGTTCGTGATAGATGTACATGTTTTAAGATAATATCCTAGCACCATTATGAGCAGGCCATAATGGGTTATTCGCAGTAGACATAGATAAGGACATCTCCCTCTGTTTAGCCTCAGTTGTTTATCAAAATCGAAACTATAAGAGTGAGAGCTGGTGATGTCGACAACCCATGGAGGGAATACCCATTTACTGCTCAGCTCTTTTTCGCATGAGAAAGAAGAAACCCCTCTATCTCATTAACTAGAGGCTGTTTGCATGTGACACTCCAGTGTATGCAGGCCCCTTGGGAATAGGAAATTGTTCGGAATAATTAAGGGGAATAATTTCATGGTGTGATGGGAGTGATGCATTTTGCCTATATTCAGGTCAGGGGTGGTCAAACAGGGGGAAGTCACTCTAACATCAGCTCTCGTAGCCTATCGACTTCGTGTCGTTTGAGCAGACATACAGCTCTTGGAACACCGTGCGTCATTCTAAAAATGTTATGTCAATTTATATGTTACGTCACATTTTGCAAGTTTTATCACTAGGTTTGTGGCCACTGGTCACCCCACTGATTTGAATGATGTTTAAAAAAAAAATGTTTGTAATGTCGCTGACTCGGACATCTGCCGGTTTTCAAGCTTCGGAACGCCATTGTTGCATTGTTCTATGGTATTTGACCGAGTAATGGACGGTAAAAAGCAACTCTACTTTTGCACTAAGTGCTCTACCACTAGGTTCCCTTTCGAAAATGGTCTAATTAGTTTATTCTGATACTTATTAGATAGAATTAATATACCCAAATACGGGGGGGGTTTTTAATATTGACTAGAACTTACTTATGCTTGCACGCAGCCAAATTACTATGAAATTAGTACGTGGACACAGATCTAGTTACTCTGTCTGTGTGTTGGTGTGTGTGTGTCTCTCTCTCCCTCTCTCGAACACTTCTCTTCTCCCTCCCTCTCTTCTTCTCTCCTCCCCTCCTCTCTCTCCTCTTCTTTCTATCCCCCCCTCTCTCTCTCTCTCTCCCCTCTCTCTCTCCCCTCTCTCTCTCTCTTCCCCTCTCTTTTCTCTCTAATCCCCCCTTCCCCCTTTTCCCCCCCCTTTCTCCTCCCCCCTCTCACATCATACTCCTCTCCCCCCCCCCCTCATCTTATCTCTCTGAAATTCTAATCTCTCTCTCTCTACTCTCTCTCTCCGACTCAAACTCTCTCTTGCAAATACTCTCCTTCGAGTAATCTCCTCTCTCTCTTCATCTCTATAGCCAACTCTTCTCTCATACTAATCTCGTCTCTCTACGATGCTCTCTCTAGTTAAAAAAAACCGAACCTTCATGCGGGGTATGCCTAGAGCATTGGAGACGGATTCAATGCCGCTATCATTTTGCATTAAGATATAGAATCACTGGCTGACGATCAACAACAACTTGAGAACTAAGCAAAACAAAAGACGTTCCCAAAGAGACGGTTAATAATATAAATCAGCAAAACGACTCCGGTTAACTAACTCACCAACACGGGTGCGTGCAGTGCTGTGTCGGCGCGTACGTGCGTGGTGCCCACATACACAAAAAACCCAACATTGATGTGGACTCTCTCTTCTCTCGCTCTCTATATCTTCTCTCTCTCTCATCTCTCTCTCTCTCTCTCTCTCTCTCTCTCTCTCTCTCTCTCTCACACACCCACACACACACACACACACCCACACAACACACATGTCCTGCACAGCACGCGTGCACCGGTATACACAACACAACCGCGCTGCGAATGTACAGTTCTCTCTCTCGCTCTCTCTCCGTCTTATCCTAACATCCGACTACTCTCTCTCTCGCTCTCCTCTCTCTCTCTATCTCTCTTCTCTCTCGTAGCAGACGCAACAAGCCACTCAATTTGTGAAATGGTTTGTAAAAGTGTCCCTCAAACACCAACGCGCGCGAACACCGCACTCACACATTTTAACTTTCCCGGGTAGGTAAGACGCCAAACATTGACAACTTACCTCGTTCATTGGGGATCTTTTTCCAATTAATAACAAATTTTGGTTTTTGCAAGCTGTGGTGCGGGTTTCTCCGTTTTGAAAACAACGGCCTGTGTATTACCCGATGTCATGCATTGCAGACTTTCCCCTTTGATTACCAGCCGGAACGTAGTGGGCGAAGCTAGCGTAATGTTTCAGTGGATTATGAAGCGATCGACTATATATATCATCTATGTGAACACGATGACGTTTGAACGGACAGGGACCATGGACGCCCAACTTTTGCTTTGTGATAGGTACTAAGAATATCTAGGCCAGGTTCAAAAACCGGATGAAGGTACATCAGATTCAAGGTCAAGGTCACTGGAGCCGAAAATTGCTGCCGAACACCTGGCCACGATTAATGGAGGGACATAAGACTGCATACAATTTGCATGCGGGTGGTAGGTACTAAAGACATATTATGGAGTCATCTTCAAAAATGAAAGTTCATAGGTCAAAGGTCAAGGTGCACATGGCGCAGAAAATGCTTCCGAGCACCGGGACGCAATAAGATTGAACGGATGGGACCTAGGGCCGCTCAAAGTTTAGTGCCCATGCGGGATAGGTACTAAAGATACGTATTAGGCCAAGTTCAGAATGAAGGTCATATGACCTTTCAAGTCAGGGTCATTGGCCGCCAAAAAGCTGCCGAACACTGGGCACGATATAACGTTTGAACGAGGCGACCTAGGACAATCACATTTGCCTTTGGATCAGTTACTAAGGTGATTATCTGGACCAAGTTCGAAAATCAAGGTCATAGGCAAGGGTCAAGGTTTAATAGATCCGAAAATGCTCCAGCGCGGCGGTGGTATAGCGTCATGGACGCCCTCTTAGTGGGGGAATTTTTTGTTCATAAAGTACTCACGGATCGTTGTCTCTTTCAGTTCCCTATATGGAAACTATGTTTGTTTAGTCCATGAGTAGCGTGCGTGACGTCGTCACGTCCGTCTGTCTCGTCTCTCCGATCGCGCACTAAGGGAACTAGACTTTGCCGAGGGAATTGCACACGCTCTGGTTTTTCCACTACCCTTGTTTTGTAAGATTACTATAATTGGAATGAAATTCGAGTTTTTGTTCTTTTCGTGGCGTGGGGTGGGGGGGGGGCTTCTTTTTTTGTGCTTTATTTTTTTAAAAAAAACCTGAAAAGCAAGGAAAGAGGTGGAGAGTGAGGGCAGCAGTTGGGCGTTTGTTCTTCAAATTATGGGTTGAATACAAAGGCTTAAAATGAAAATGAAAATCAATCACTTTTTATTTTTGTTACGAACAGCGGTTTTAATGGCTAATCTACTCATAGTTAACTACATTATCAACACAATTATCATACACATCACTGTATTGTTAAATAATTCGGGGCTTCATGCGTGTATTGCACTGCCTCCGGCAGTCGCCTCCAGGAGTCGTTAATCGCCACCTCTGTATATTCTATTAATTGATCCATTTGTGTCTGTTCCAGCCGGAGGACATTAACCAGAATTTCATCATTATCCAACACGCGTCACATTTGTCATTGAGCAAATTTCGTAATAGTAACTGCCGGTGTCTATAGCGGGCTTAAATTAATCGAAATAAAAGCGATTCTGCTATGTAACGTAATTGATCACCTCTCTAGCAGACAATTGTGCGTGGGTGTTTTTTTCATCCACAATTTCGGGGCAGGGTGTATGTTGAATAGTGGCCAGGCCTCTGTGGTTTAGATTGAATACCAAATGTGTGTGACTTCAACTAGAACATGAAAAGAATGCCTTGTTAAAGCCAGGCGTATTACCCAGATTCAGTATGAATCTGGAATTGGAATCTATCTGTGCAGAAAATGTGATGCAAATGGTAACTGTTGTGGTTCAAAACCAATTCTGGTTTTTTCACGGTTCAGTGAAATTAAGAATTTTACTAAAGCATCAGTTGGTGTGGGTTCACAGTGGATCTCTATGAACTTAGCATATTAGCGCACTGTGGATTACAAATCAGATCATAGTAATTGATACTCAGAGTTGTTGAGCTATTCTCATTATTGTATACACGGTTGAATCCCTTTACAGATAGTAAACTTAAACAGGTCACATTCACGCCTGTGTCTTTCTTCACAAGGGAGGTATGAGACAGACCTTTCCCTACGTTGGAAGCCAATTGAGAAACTTTCATGGGATGACTATATGACAAGCTCGGAGAGTTTCTTTTTGTTGCCGATCTGATCTATGATATCAGCAGCTTTCTCATAATCATCTTTGGGTGTGTGTTTTTTAAAACTGTATGGTAATTCTTATCGTGCATCGTCTTGCAGCATCCACCGTTAATGTTTTCTTCCACGTTTTGGCCTGGTCTGATCAAGTGATGCCAAAAAGCCTGAATATACAAAAAGAAAGTCGCAGGTCCGCAGCTGACTGAAGCCATTGGATTTTTAACCCCCAACCTTTCACCACCACCTTTTTTTTTTTTTCTACACTACAGGTGGGGATCAATTGTGAAACTCACTCAACTGCCTTCTGTTACAATGACTTAACACTCCCCACCTTCCACCTGTTTGGATTGATACTGATCATGGCTTCCTCTAAATGTAAATGATTATCCATTTTATGGGCGGATTCTTACAAGTACTTTACCAAACCCCAACTCGTGCTCCTGGGGGAAACAGGTGTAAGCTACTATAGGCGTACAAAAAAAAAAAATATCAGGGGCATTGGGACAGCATTGGAAAAATAGAGGCAAGCAATTTTATACTGTATTATTGCCTCGTACGGACAAAGCCAGTGTAAGGTATTGCATGGAGGTGGGGTTTTTGGTGTGGTCTTTGGTACGAGGGTATCTTTAAGGATTTTGAGAGCTTGCATTGTTTTGAAAAAACTTTAAGTTTGTTGATGATGCGGCTTGCGGACAGCCTACAAAGTAAGGGGGGGGGAAAATTGCAAAAATCCGGTCGATGGCGGAAGGGAACAGTTTAACAAATGCTGATTCTAGAGGGTTTCTTGGTGGCCTTCAAATGTGAGATTGTACACGAAATGGCATTAAAATATGGGACGGGAGTTTTCAAAAAAAGGTTCAACATTACGAAATTCAGGAGTCATTGAACCCCAATGAAGTTGGATCATAGGTTAGTTGAACAATTCGAGGGGTTACACCAAAAAAGGTTTTTAGCTGGATTGAACAGAAAGGGAACATTAGCATCGCCAATGAACAAAGGATAATCAAGAAACCTGAAAAAAAAACAAGAGAGGGGGGGACAAAAAACTTCTCTGAGTGGGAAAAAATGAATTTTCATTGCTTTCACTTCTATCACTATATAGTTTCAAAGTTGTATTTGGGAAGGTCATCCACGGAAACCTTGACAAATCTGAAAAAAAAACAATAAATCATGGCATGGACAAAAAACTAAAGATCATTCAATCCTTCACTAAGGGCTAGGAAGGGGGGGGGGGGGGGGAGGACTGTTGCAGTTGATAATTCCATCGGGAAAAAAAAGTTGGGTAGGATAGGTGGAATTGCTGAAAGGGGGACATGCTGTTTCTGAAAAAGAAGATAAGTTGCAGGAGGAAAAAAACAAAATAGAAAAAAGGCCCCATGACTGCCCCCTATGGGGGGGGGGGGACGGGATCCAATTGTTGGGCCCCACAGTTGCTAGTCCGGAAATGGAAGACAATCTGGGTACGGTTAGATTAATATAGTAGATGTTGGTAGGCCGGGCACTGGAAGGCCTGCGTGGTCCCTCATCTGTTTTATGGAGTGCTCGGAAAGAGGTCAGAATTACGCGGGAAGGGGGAAACATATCAAGAGATTAGTGTATATATATGGTTTGTCGCTCACTCTGGTCTGAAAGCGAGCCCAGGGCTCGGGAGGCGTCGACGATGATCCTATAGCATGAGAATATCTGGCAACAATGTAAAAACCAGAGTCACTGTACTGAGTTTTGCTTTCATCGAAAAAGAAAGACGTTTTATAGTTATGCGTATAGGGGGGCGTAACGCTTCAGCTTAAAGCTATTTTAAGTAGCTGGTGACCTGGTCTTGTAAGTCTGACTGAAAAGGTAGTGAATAATCGTTTGAATTTAGTAATGTGGTCGTAAAATAATCGTTTGTAATTTTGATTGGTCACCATAAATACATCGTTTGAATTTAGATGGACATATGCTAGCGAGATCGATTTGTGCATGAAATAAGCGGCCGAGTGTCCAATCCACTATTGTTTTAAAGTGACTCGAAGTGGTCTTGGTTTAGAATGCCCCCTAGATGCATTGTCTTTCAATGATCTGTCAGTTCACAGTCAAATGGCAAGTCATAATAGAAGCAAACTCCCAGATCATTCGATATGTTTTATGTACAATGGATGGAGGCATTGTATTTAAATAAGAGGTATGTCTGATCAGCTTCTGAGGAGTGCGTTTCATGGCTGACCATTATATGTTTATTAACTAACACTCGGGTTATCGTTAGATCGACAGACCAGACTACAGGCTTAAACAAATCAAACACAGATCGAGATAGACGATGGTGGAAAGTTTGACATAGGCCGCATTTAGCATTTCACAGCTTAGTTTTTTTTGTTTTTTGTTTTGGGTAAATCTAAGTGTAAACATATTCTCGTCTGGTGTCTACCAAGTGCAGATGAGACTAAATACAGGGCTGTGAGATAGCGCTATTTAGGCTATTATTTCAGTTAAAGACGCGGTACAAGTAAAGTGTATTGACTATCGCATGCTCGCTTGGTGCTTGTTAAGGCGCGTGTCAGCTGAGACCATATTGCCATAGGCTAGTTAACACTGGATGCAAGGCTATATCAAATCGTTGCTAATGGCTAGGATCATGAGGTTAGTGGGCGGGGAATATGTTTTAGACATGATCAGTTCGCTAGCATAAGTCCGTGGATCATACATTCTGGCCAAATCGCTCCAGAATCGTGAGTGTGGCTGCATCACAACGGTGGTCGAGGGTTGAATCAAGATGGGCGGTCACTTACATTCGGTGAATCTTCTCATTCCCTAGCTGGTGGGGCATGTGGTAGGCCATGTAGTTTGTTTCAGCAAGTGCTTCGTTGTTAGGGATGTATCCTCCATGGGGGGGGTATTCTTTTGCGCAGGGGTAGCGACGACAACTTAACAACAATTTCCTATGCGCACAGTCAGAGAGGTGGTGCGATGCCCTCTGATGGCAGTTAAGTCTTATGATGTATTCCCGGGGGCACTAATCAAGCTTTATTTGTTGGTAATTTTTTGGATGCCGCCGGATAAGTATCCTTCATATTGGCGGACCTTTGAAGGTCTGGCAGATTCAGATTCAAAAGTTAACACTTGAGTCAGATGATTCGAGAAAGGTTTCTGGCACGGTCAGAAACAGGGAACACGTTTTGTTCTTACCGGTCTCTAGGCTTTCTTGTAATATTCTAGCTTACTAGAATGTAGACGGCATAGTCAATGCTATTGGCTGATCGCTAAATTGCTGGGTACTAATTGTGATATGATTACAGACTGGGCACCTTCGCAGTTATACAGTAAGTAATTGAAGGGTACGAAAAGCTGGCTTTCATCGGCCGACTGTCGCCTCTTGGTCGACGCAGCAATGTATTTTAACTATGCGCCTATGTCAGCTTAAATGCATGCAGTTAGAGTGGTCTTGGTATCAGTCAGTGATGGCTGTATTGTTCCGTATGAACAGTGTGTGGACCTGGATCGGACGGAAAAGTCACAGAGCTGCTGCTGGCCTGTGTTGGTGCTGTCATCTGCTTTTGATGCGGACATGCTGCTCCAACTTGGCAGCACTATCTACAGTGTTTATCTGTTAGTAGTATTGTCCTGGAGAAGGGGCAAAGGGTGGCAAATTGTGCCGGGTTTGTTTTAGACTGAAGTCTTTGGCATTGTTCATTTAGCAGGTCGCAACAATGAGCAAGGGTGTAGAGTATGATTACAAATTCAGCTGCGGGTGTGTGATTTCATTGGTCTATGTGTGAACACTGCTATGTGGCTTTGTATATTTTTTTATCGGCAGCAGTGCGGGCATCATCCGTCCAATGAACTCTCCCGTTGTATTGATCAATATGAAGGTAGGCCTGTCTTAAACTGGTCTCCATGATAGCGGCATTTAGTAAATGTTGTGGCTGATGGCTCATTTTTTTATATGGGCATAGAGTGTGGCCGGACATTGGAGCTATAATTAGTACAAGCATGGCAGTAAAGTATTATATAACGTGTTACTTAAAGTCAGCATCAATAATGTGTCTGAAGATTTTCGTAATGGGCAATAGTTTCGCTTAACTGTTTTTGAATAGCATATACTGGGGCATGCAGAGTAGAAGAAAGTATAATTCGGCGCTGGAGGCATCAATAAGAAGCGGTCCGTGACGCGAATAACGCTGATCGTGTCATGGTTTACTGGCTTACTCTGGCTAAAGCGTTAACAGCACTTTCTCATGCGGCGACACAACATTTTACAGATTGGCACAGAATGAAAGGCGTAGTAGGGGGCATGTATCTATGGTGTCAGTATCCTATGTGCAGAGGGCTGAGGCTTCACTTCATTAGGCTAGATTAGCCTAGGCTTAACGTAGCTGGACAGGAGGCCGGAATTGTCTGTGGGCCCAGAAGGAACTGCGACTTTCGGTGCTTAGAATTTTCGCTTTGCGAGCAGATAAGGGTAAGGGATAGTGTTGTTCTCTTAGAGTTGTCGATTGAATTTGAGTTAGCTTTTTGCTGGAATGTTGTATAAGAGTTTTGTGTTTTTGTTGGCTTTTTTTTCTCAATGTTTTTTGCTGTCTTTGATGTAAGTTCTGCTTTTTTAGTTAAGACACTTTGTTAGTTACTTATTATGATCTCGTGCATAACTTATCTAGAGTTTTGTATAAATCTTAACAAGAAGTGTCTATTAAGTGCGGTGTACTTTAAAAATTGAGGTTTGTGTGGCGTCGTGCGTGTGTGTGCGCGCAGCGCGGCGCAATGGCAGCGGTGTGTGATGTGTGTGTATGTTGCGTGTGTTGTGTGTGTGTGTTATGTGTGTAAGTGTGTGTGTGCTGTGTGCTGTGTGTGAATGTGTGGGCGTGCGCGTAGTGCAGTGCGCTGTCGTGTTGTGTCTGTATGTTTTGTTCTTCTGAAAGTTAGAATTGACGTTTGAGAACATAGCACCTTATACTAAGGTGCAAGAAATGAGTGAGGGAAAGTAGAGAATGAGCTTTAATGACGGGGATAAAGCAGTGTGGGTTTTTTGAGGTTTGATTTGAAGAGCATGTCAGTAGAGGGTTCGGTAAAAAAATGAGCACGGATAAGGAGGAGGTTGTAGGAAGTTTTAGTTCGCGCAGGAGTTGGTCGGCTAAAGTCAGCAGAAAGAGGCGTGGGCCAGTGACGGCGTACAGTTGTAGTAAGTGAGGCTGATAACCTAGGGAGCTCGGTGTGAGTAGATGAGTAGGGTCGGAAGTGGAAGCGTAGCTGTGGGGCAAAGCTGGCGTATAAATGGAAATATTAGGTCGCAGAGGTGAATATGGAGGCGGGCGCTTGATGGATAGATTTATAGTCAAGTAGAGGCGTGTTTATACATCAATTCCTGTCTGGCGAGCAGGAAGCCAGTGGTTAACCGAAGCAAAGAACGCAGAGAGGGGCTATCATATTCAAACTATTTTTCTGTCCGGAGGACAAAGAGGAGCAGGGGCTGTAGTTTTGTAATACGCGGGCGACAAGATAGAGACAGTATTAACACTGACTGAGGTTGTCCGCTCGTAAAGAAGATGCTATTTTAGCAGTAGTCAAGACAAGTGATATAGGGGTATGGATGGAAGTCTAAAAAAAAAAAAAAGCATGCTTTGGGCTGTTGACTTCGATCGAGAGTATAGTTACGAAGTAGGAGTCTAATAGCGACGGATTTGGTTATAGAAGTAGCTATGACTTGATCAGGTCTGAGTCTAGATACTGCATTGAACAGTAGTTATTGTTCGCAGCTAAATAAATGTATATTTTGTGGACTAGTAGTCTAGATGAGTGGGAATGATATTGTTACGCAAGTGGTGCCAGTTGGATTGACTCGATGGATTCAATCTAGAGGGGCTCATTTATTTTTTACTTGCGCTAGAATTGGTTCGTTTTTTTCGCTTAAAATTAAAAAGAAGAGGGAGGGTATAGTTGTAAGTTGTGTAGGGGGGGGATTCATTCAGCGCTGAGTTATGGATATCAGTACTTACTATGAGTATTTGTTATTTGGGAAAGATAGGGAATCTAGATCTTCGAGGGTTGTGCTTCGTGAGTCTTCATTCTTCTTACTTCGATCGGCTGAGGTTCACAGTTTTCCTGTCTTAATTATGGAGTCCGGCAGTATGCGTCATGGCTGCCGTTGATGGCCTAGTAATTGCGCCAGTGCTAAGTCCGGCGACTTTCGACTGGAATTGATAGTCTTTTTGAAAGTGTTTCTGGGGGTAATAAGAAGAAGTAAAGGCAGGTAGAATGGTACCGGTAAACGGGTAGGCAGTAATGGCATAATAGGTATGACAGTATAGCAAGAGGGTAAAAGCAGAGTTCTAAGGTAGATATAAAGGGGTGACAGATTTAGAGAAGCTAGTGCAAACACAGAATTATCGCTGAGGTCGGGGGATAACTATTTATAGGGCAAAAGGTATCGGCCAGCGCCCACCAGTCGGCCCCGGTATCGGGCTCTAGTAGAGATGCTTGGGGAGAGGCTGTGAGTCCACTCGTGTGCGATGAGAGTGAAGTTCATCAAAGTAGGTTTGTTGTGTACTGGGGGCTGTATTCACAGCTTATATGAGATAGCAGTGTAGACTTAGCATGATGCTACTTAGAAGGCTGCTTCCAAAAGTCCTTATTAATCCTTATAGGTACATATGGAAGAGCTTGCTTATAGTTTTACTGTGGGGCTAGTCATGGCTAAGTCCAATGCTATCTTGCAATGTGAATACACTTGGCCGCTGGTCTGATGGATTATTGGCGAGCAGGTGTAAGCAATGACAAGAACAGAAAGTTAGATCGGACATGTACAGAAAGGTACATGCAGTAAGCCGTCAGATAAATGGGTCTCAGGGCCACAAGTCTGCTTAAAATCGGCACAGACTGTAGGGCGATGGCGATCAATCACTGTATACGTCGAAAGCGTCGAATCTTGGCATCTGGGGCCACGTAATCGAGATCGTTCGTACATTCGTACGCATTTTAGTGGGATGGCGGTTGCGGCTTGACCTTTAGGCATCCAGAGAAGGGCTAGAGAAGAGTGAAACAGATATAGAGAAAGGTTGTGTTTGTGTGTGTGTGTGTGTGTTGTGTGTGTGTGTGTGTGTGTGTGTGCTGTGAGTAGTGTGTGTGTGTGTGTGTGTTTCGTGATGTGTGTGTGTGTGTGTGTAGTGTGTGTGTGTGTGAGATGTTGTCGTGTGTGTGTGTTGTGTGTGTGTAGTGGTGGTGATAGTGTGTGTGTGTGTGTTTATGTGTGTGAGTCGAGCGAGGTGCGCGTATATGTGTGTCGTGTTGTATGTGTGTGTGTTCTGTGTTTGTGCGGGCGACGCGCGCAGCGCGTGTGTGTGTAGTATTGTGCGGCGCGGCGCGTTTGTTCGTGTCTGGTAGTAACGTTACTGTTTATAAGGCTGAGTAATGAGTGCAGACTTGAGGCCTATTTGTTTCTCCAAAAGGGTATTGTTGTGTTTATAGATTAGGTGACTAGCCATACGGAGCGAGTAATGTCAGATGCAGCAGGTGGCTAAGATAGGCACGCATGTCTAGGCATGACTCACATGAGGATACCATTTGTACCAGGGATGTGAAGCGGCGATCTCCAAATCTCCAATATGAGAGATCCCACTATGCACGGGGGAAAGCCGAAATAAGCCGGTCATGCCTGAAGGTCAGCTTAGGCTTACGAGTAGAGAGAGTGAGAGAGGAGATGATGATATGAGAGAGGAGAGAGAGCAGAGAGCGTAGGAGTAGTTATGAGGAGAGAGTTAGAGAGAGAGAGTTAGAGATTGTGGCTGGCGCGTGTCGTGATATGGGTGCCTATGTGCAGAGCGTGGCGTGTGTGCATGGTGTGGGGAATAAAGAGTTTAAGCGGCTTTATAAGCTCCCAGGTAGTGGCAAATTTAAAATTTTCGGTTTATTGTTAAAGATAGAACCTATTATTGATCAAAACGGCAAAGATGACTGCTTAAAGTAAAGGGGTGGGGGGCGATATGCATTGCCTTTTTATACCGGGCTTACTGTGTGTGTGTGTGTGTGTGGTGTGTGTGTGGGGGGTTGTGTGTGTGTGTGTGTGTATGTGTGTGTGTATGTGTGTGTGTGTGTGTGTAGTGTGTGTGCGTGTTTGATATGGTGTGCTGTGTATTTGATGCGCGTGGCGTGCACGTATGCTTGTGGCGTGTGTATGGCGCGCAGCGCGACGATCTCAGGCAATCGTGGCTGCGTTGTGCTATGCATGCTATATAATGTGCTAACAATCTAATCAAGCAAGTGATTACGTATCAGTCCATAGCTTTCGCAATTTGTAGTTGAGTTCAAATATGGCCGCGACAGCATGTTTCCCTATTCAATGATCAACTGGCTATAGGCTATGCATGTGTAGTAATTACTTTCATGGTTTATCATGCATGTGTAGATGTCAATTGGAGCATTGATGCAGTCAGCTATCATGAATAGCTTTTAAAGGTGGGCGCCTGACGGCTGAGTTTTTGCAAGAAACACGCGAGATGCTAGCGCTGCAAAGACAATCCTTTTTTTTCAGGGATGACGGAACTAGTCATCACTTTGCTGCTGGTTTTCTAGGAATCCAAACGGCGGGTCAAAAGCGGTTCGATTCCTCCTTGGCGGAGTATGCCGTGAGTAATAAGTCCACTTTTTGTTATGGGTGGGTGAGGCTGGAGGCCAATCCATTGTGGATTGAACAGGGCTTTTTCTTTTTGTGAGTGTCAGTGAAAAAAATAAAATCAAGAAAGGCTATTGTTGGCTCTTGTCGTTTGAGGCGAGAACGCATCGACTTTAGTATAATACTGTATAGAATTAGATACAAGATAAAACGACAAAAAATAAGCTTGATATTTGGCAAAAGAAGTCATGAAACAATTTGGTCTATGTCTCTAGCGCGGCCGATTTAGCAAAAGAGACGTGTCACACTGGCCTTCTCTGGAAAAAGTGAAATAGTTTCGACTTGAAGCACGGCTCCTGGTTCTATAGGAGCGTCGCCGATTTTGACGGTTTGCATTTCTGTTCTGAGGAAAAGGCAGAGGAAAGTGAGTGCTTGGTGCAGATCCTGCTGTAAAAGGTGTTTTGCATGGTGATTCTATCGAGCGTGTATTCTTGGCAGAACTGAGCGGTTAATAAGTCGCGTTCATGGGGATCGACCTTTAATTAAGTTACTGAGCACTAGAACCTGTTTGCCTTTTCTATTCAGGCTTATAGTTGCATCATCTTTTGCTCGGTGGGCTAACTCTGCATTGTACATTTTTAAAAACGGCTGGTACAACAACCCATGGGGACATTTCGCAATGGACATCCTCTGCGTCGTATCCGATGGTTCATACGCAATCCGGGAGAGTAGGGCTTTGTGCCTGTCATGGATATGTCGGCTGGCTTGTGTGTGTCTGCTCCCTAGGTAAGCAGCAACACGGATTTGCGGGCAGGTAGCTGGTCCTTGGAGCAGGGCTAGCTCATCGTGTTCGAATATGGGGGGGGAAGCGATGGGGCTGTGCAGTCTCGTAATCGCCGACATATCAGCTTTGTAGTAGTTTCTCATTTTTTGTTTTTTTAATTGTGTTTTTTTTGTTCATGTTCTGGGGGATACACGATTTTTTCTATATTTTTTCAATACATCAACATTCTAAATGTGCTTTTTGATGTTGTGTTGTTTGTTGTTGTTGTTGTTGTTGGTTTTTGTTGTTGTCGTACGGCCATGGCTAAAAGGAGCTCCGGGGAATTCATCGATGCCCGACAGGGTTGGGCCTGACTCAGCGAGCTTGTGACACTATGAGTACATAATGCGATTCAGCTAGGGATGCGAACATATTACGTGCTGTGACCGTTTTTTATAACGCCGCGTCACGTGGACTCAAGGCGCAGTCTTAGTTCCTGTATATCGGAGGATTTTGGAGACATGATGATGTTTTTGCTAGAGAGACTTTGTCAATGGGAATTGCTAAAGTACAATGCTCCGCTAAAACTATGCACGGCGTAACGACATTTTGATGTAACTCTTGGTGGAGAGGGGAGGGTTGTAGGCCTAGCATCATATTGATCTGACGACATTTCCTTAGCCCCAGGCTTGCCTTCCTTTAAATGTCTGGATATTTTGCATGCATCGTTACGAAACAGCCTTAGTGTCTCTCATTGTCTAGCACGTGAATCTTTTTCACGTTTTAAAAATGCAACTAGGCAAATCATGATATGCAGAGTCTTCTTATAGTAAGGTGGATTTATGCACGTGTGAGAGAAGAGGAAAGAGAGAGAGGAAAGGAAGAGAGAGAATTTTTCTTTTGGAAGGGGTTTGGGGTCTTTTTATTTTTTTTTTTTTTTTGGCGCATAGGGGAAAGATGTAGCTTAATATATTTCACGTCTTGTCCACGATACAATCTTATTCGCCTGATGCGATACTTTACTCGGTGAATAGTTGTGTGGTGGGCGGCGATCAAATGTAGCGGCTACTTATAGCAACGAAAATTATCTGGCCCCTAATAGTCTCGTGCCCTGTGATGCTAACTGCCACTACTTAAGATTATCGCCGCTTGTACTGTACACTCATCATAAGGCCACATAGTTAAAATTAGTAAGTCTGTCCCTGTCTTCGTGGCGGGCTGATCTGCGAACTGCGCAGCTAGCTAAGTATTATCAGGCTCTCTTGCCGTAGTCGTGAAATCTAGGTAGTAATTATAGCCACAAGAAAATTATCATGGGTCCTCTTACCCTGTCTCGTGCCCTGAGATGGGCGATACGCCACCTACTTTAGATGGCATCGGAGCCCTTTAGCCTGTCTAGGAACTGAGCAGTAGTTATATCCAAAACAGAAGAATTTATCTCGCCCCTGACTCGTTCACCGATGGGGCCTTAGTACGGCGTTGCGAGTCCGTATAAAACTATCGCGCCTTTCAAGTGTGTCATTCTTACAGGAGATATGTATGAAAGCCTTCATTGGGATTGTTGGCTTTCTTACTTCTTGTTTGCTTGTTGAGCGTTAGTTTCGTATATAATGCTATAAGATAGTTCCGTTTTGTTATCCGTGAACGTTTTAGCTGTGTATGCGGCCACTGGGTCCTTAGTGCAGTCGTTTTTTGTTTGTTTGCTTTCATTTCAGGGAATTGAGATGTTACGTCAGCCCTTATTTGACTTCCAGAAATAATTATAAGAACCAAAATCATTGTGGGCAAACCATGGCGCGATAAAATGAGGACAACTGATTCAGTAGCAATCTGGCAAATGGTCTCGGGGTTGATAATCTCTTGACTGTGGTTTAGATGCAAAAGCGCTACTCTATTTCAGGTTATTCCTCTTCATCTGATGACATCGATCAATCATGTGCATGTCTATCAGGTTGAGATACGTTGGTGTCTAGCTCAAAAAGGGGTTTAATTAGGCCGTGTCGCGTCTTGTAGTCTGAATCCTCTCAATATCGAATTTCAGGGCAAGTAGCGCATCCGTTCGGCCTGCTTTCTCCTTTTTTTAAATTTATTTTATTTTTTAGGAACCTTTAAGTATAATTATGGACTTAAAGTGCACAACGGACTATCCTTTGAGTATATTCCATTAGACGTATTACTTGGGATTTATTAGCAAAGTAACTAATAACTTGTGATGCGAAAGCTTGCACGGGAGAAGTGGGGGAAAAAGGCCTTGTCAGGTAATTATTAAAAAGAGTAGGTTTTGGCTATTTTTAATATTTTTAGTGTCTGGTATGTTGTTATTTAACAAGTTGTATACAAGTTAATTGATTTTGCATTAGTTATGGTTGATACATTTGATGGTCAATGGAGTATCTAGATTAGACTAGTGCCGTTTTGACCTCCATAGCCAAAGTCGGGCAGATGTCGCAAAAGTTTCAAGGGCTAAACGATTTTGGGTCAGGTTCTCTTGTGTGTGTGTGGTGGTGTGTGTGTGTGTGTTGTGCTGTGTGTTGTGTGCGTGCGTCGCGTGTGCGTGTAGCGTGCGCGTGCGTGCTCTCCTTGCGTGTGTGTGTGTGGTGTAGTGTGTGTGTGGCGTGTGCGTGGCGTTGCGTGCGTGTTGCGTGTGCACGTGGCGTGGTGTACGTGCGACAGTGCGCGTGTGTGTGTGTGGTGTGTGTGTGTGTGTGTGTTGTGTGTCTCGCGTGTGTGTGTGTGTGTGTGTGTGTGTGTGTGTGTGTGTGTGTGTGTGTGTGTGTAGTGTGTAATTGTTAGAGAGTTTTGTTATCATGTTAAAGTGTCTATAAATGCAGGATGTACCTTTAGTAATTGTTTGTGTTGTGTGGTGTGCGTGTGAGAGGTGTGTGTGTGTGTGTGGCGTGTGCGTGTGCGTGTGCGTTGTGCGTGCGTGCGTGCGCAGTGTACGCGATGTTCGTGCGTGCGTTGGTCGTGGTCGTAGCGTGGTGCGATGGCGTGTGCGTGGTCGTGTCGTGCGTGCGTGTGTGTGTGTGTGTGGGCTGCTTGCGTGCGTGATGTGCGTGCGTGCGTGCGTGCAGTGGTCCACTGTTGCCTTGGTGTCTAGCTTCTTACAAGAAGGCTTAACTAAGAAAAAAGTATTGCGTCTTCGTGTGCATGCCCATGTCACACACACACTACTACACATACGGTCACTAGCACACTATTCACACGCACCCGGACACACTAGCACGGATCAGATCACACAAGTGGATCACACACACAAAAACTTGGAAGTGCACCCCTGCCCCTATTGTCCGCCGGGTCCGCACCCCACATATCGCGCACGCTTACGCGCGGCTCTTACATACACACGCTATGCGCACGACACATACAGCACCAAATGTCACATAGCAGAAAATCGACTAATGTCACACGCAACACACACAGAACACAGCACACACGCCGACATCACAACACACACACACAGCACAAGGCAGCTTACGCACGCGCTACTAGCAGCACTGATGCGCGCGGTCATCAATATAAGCGCGCACAGCTACACACATACTACACACACATCAAAACACACAACATGCATCACACCACCCACATCACACACACGAGCATCCACTACGACGAGCAACTGCTAATCAATTCAACCCGCGGCGTAATACTAAACATAGGCAAACATCGCCTGAAATCATTAAGGCTATATTAGCTTTCAGGGGGACGATCGCGGGGCTGGTGCTATGAAGAAGTAAAGATTGACAAAGGCTTCAAGGGGAGGTCAGAACTTCTTGGTTATGCAGGGCAAGAGTAACTACAGAGAAGTAATTGGAGTACTTCTTCAAGTCGCTCTCTGGGGCCTGTGTGGATAAAGAGGGTTTTAGGACGGCCGCTATCGGCTTTTTGCGGGCATGTGGGGCATTTCGTAAATACAAAGTGGTGTGGGAGGACAACCTGGTAGTCAAAGCGCCGGTAGGTCTGCAGTGCTTTATTAAACTCCAGTAGAAGGTCGCGCGATTTGTTAATAATACATCGATTTATTGTGTAGGCAGTAACCATGCTGCGGGTTAAGAAAGCCTCATTCGGGCTATGGTACGCGCCAGCAAAAATATGATAGAGTAGAGGGGGAGAGAGGGCGGGGTAGAAAAGCGCATGGGGCTTGGTTATAGCTAAGCCTCCGCTAAATTATGCTCATGTGAATGAACGCTGTGTAAATTTCAAGTCTCTATTTTGGCTCCATGAAGACGAGGCGTTAAGATGTCTTAGCTGATTCGTGCTCTAGGGGCAGAATTTGAGTTCGTGAAATTGCTTCTTATGATTTCTAGCGATATATTGGGGTGTGGCTTCTACCGTGCGCCCATGCTTTTTATCTGCCGCGTCTTCCGCCTAAGGGTCTGGTGTGTTTTATATAAGGAGCTTTAGCGGTCGCGGGCCGGCTCTTCGGGCCTTTCGGTCTGCGATGTGGGGCGAGTCTTAAGGCGGTGTGATCAGTAGTGGTTTGGCCTTTAAATAGTTAACACTGGTGTTCTGCGCATAAAATACGCTCACCGCATTGTGAATTAAAAGTCACCCTTTCGTGGCTCATTGCGAATTGTGTTGTTGTTAGTGAAAGATTGCGGCCCCTGAATACTTATTCAGTTAGTGGTCTTGTGGGGCATTGCAGGAATAGATAGCTTAGTAGATTCATCACTAAATGTTGAGTAAGTTCAGTGAATTTTGGCTAGATAGTTATATTATTAGCAGTGGGATACCCTTCGGGCCTTATATAGTACTCTACCCTTAGAAGACTCCTGTTCTCTCCAGCATAATACCTAGGTTCATCTGGAGAGTCATTGCTCTGCTTATAAGTACCGCTGCATTTTATAGTGACCACCCATTTTGGGATGATCTTTGTGAGGTGCTTATAGATGGGAGGCGTTCCATCTGTATTTATTTTGTTTGCGGCATGGGTGATATGGTTGTATGATGCGTAGCCAGCCATTTTAAAGAAAAATAGTGGAAGTAAGTTGGCATTGGCTTTTATACATCGCTTTGACTCGGCAAGATATGTAGATTTGTAGCACTCTGAGAAGGGGGGTGTTTCTCGCCTCTATTTTTGGTTGCTCATTATGCCGTTTAGTGATTGAGGCAGCTATAAGATCTGCAATCTTTATATATATTATCGTTGCATCTTATTTCTCACATATGATATAGTAATGGTTTTAGTTAGTCAATGCATGGCGATAATGTACTGTAATTTCAGTCACTCACGGGATGGGTTACTTATTCTCTCATGAGCTACCTGGGGTAATTTAAGCCCGAACGGTGAACTTATAGTTTGGGGTAGTGAACATGTAATTATTAGAAGTACACTGCGCAATAACGAATTGAGGCTGATTTATGCTAATAGAGCGATTTTTGTGGCGTTATGCAAACAAGAAACCTTTTAAGGAGAAGAGCATTTCGGGTAAAATTTATGAGTGTTTACCGCTTCGGCATTACTCGGTCTAAATATACCATAGCAGACAGTGCAGAGAATGTGTCGTCTAAAGGCTTGAAAGCCGCATGATGAGGGGATGCGAGTCAGCGTTACTCTGTAAAACGTAAACATATTTGCTTTTAACAAGCAAAATTAGGTGGGGTGGGGCTCAGTGGCTACAAGAAACTGATAGAAACTTGTCAAGAGTGTGACGTTAATAATTATAAATGACCATACATTTTAGAATCGATCTGTGCGGTGATTTCTAGATGCGCTATATCATCTGCTCGAAGCTACGCACACCTGAGGCGAGGGGGCCGGATGGTGTTAGTAACTTTCCCGCGTCTGTTTTGAACCGGCATTGTTAATACAATCGAGCAAGATTCACGTCTCGCGCTACACAGCCGATGAATTACTCCCCTTAACAATTATTTACATCGGCGAACAATTCCTATTATGCATGGGCTACTACTGGCTCTGTGTTACGTGTGATTAATTAAGCGGGGTCGCGCTCAAGTGATTACCAAGTGCCTGGTTATCAGCAGCACATGCACTTGCTCACGTGTCTTTGGCGCGTGGCAGTTGTCGCGATATGTCCTCATTATGCAATGTGCTGCAGCTCACTGAGGAATCGCGGAACAGATGTCTCTTCTCGTCTTCATGGCAATGTAGTGTGGTCATAACTGATATCGGCTTGGATAGGATGAGTTAGTGCAGTGGGGCATAGGTTTGGATAGGCTGTGACATAGAAACGAGATCTATATGGATATCGGATATGATTACTTAGATGAATGGAATACTTAGGTTTGAGAGAGTATAGAGCTTTTAGGGAGGAGAGTAGAGAGTTAGAGTAGAGAGAGAGTTGAGAGAGAGGAGTAAGAGAGAGAGTGAGAGAGAGAGTGGGGGGGGGGGGGGCGGAGGGGGGAGGAGAGAAATGAGTTTAGAGAGGAGTTATGAGAGGAGAAGGGGGGGGGGGGATAGGATTAGTTTGAGGAGGGAAGGTGAGGAAGGAGAGAGATAGTAGAGAAGAGCAGAGAGTAAGTGAGTAGGAGAGTAAGAGGGGAAGAGAGAGGAGATAAGGAGAGGATAAGAGAGGAGTGGGGGTAGGCTGATAGAAGACGAGTAGAACAGACAGAGGGTAGAGGGGAGAGAAGCACTCGGATTCGGATGAGTTATGTTGTGTAGCAGGTTGTCGTACTTAGGGGCCAAGCGAATGTGAGAGAGGGGGGTTGGGGGGAGGGTGGTGGTATAGGGTAGGAGAGATAAAGATTAGAATAGTTAGAGAGGGCGTGAGAGTCAGAAGTTAGGGGGAAAGTAAGCGTAGAGAGAGTAGACGGAGGGAGGTGGAGTAGGAGAGGGAGAGAGATAGCACCGATGATACGCGTATCCCCGCATACCGAATACGATGATAGTCAACACTTACCGAAATGTTTTACATGCAGTATATAGGCCATAGGCTCCGGGCTCCCTGATGGGAGGGCTTCCGGTGTCATCTAATGGATCGTAAATCATTCGCACAAATCGTGGCATATGCGCATATTTGGTGAGTAGTAGAGAGTTTATGGGAGAAGAGAGTGAGAGAGTATGAGATAGAAGAGCGCGAGAGAGAGTAAGTAGAGGAGAGGGAGGGGTTAGAGGGGGTTGGGGGGGCGTCAGTGGTAGAGTAGTACAGTAGTAGTAGGTAGAAGTATGTAGGTAGTAGGGGAGAGTAGAGTAGAGGAGAGAGATAGAGGGAGAGGTTAGTTAGGAGAAAGGAATACCGATACAATACGATTTTTTAACATCAGATATAGGGCATAGGCCCCTTCGCTGATGGGGGTGTCACAATCGATAGAAACATAAATGCATGGGCCCATGAGAGAGATGAGTTAGAGAGAGAGAGGTGAGAGAGTAGTAGAGAGAGTCAGGAAGGAGAGATAGCGAGACGGAGTAGTATGAGTTTAGAGGGAGTGGAGGGAGAGTATGATTAGGTCAGGGGGGAGAGACAATAAAGGAGGGAGAGTAAGAGGAGGGGGGGGAGTAGGTTTAGAGAGAGTAGATAGTGAGAGAGTAGCAGGAGAAGAGAGGAGAGGGGAGAGGACGTGAGAGGTAGAGTGATGAGAGGGAGTAGAGATAGTAGAGAATT
>JAGGCT020004036.1:3453394-3457001 GCA_017654935.2 Phymorhynchus buccinoides
GGGGCTTCGGGGGGGGGGGGGGGGGGGGGGGGGAGGTTGGGTGGGGGTCTCGGGCGGGGGGGGGTCTGGGGGCGGGGTGGGGGTGTCGGGGGTGGGGGGGGTGTGGGTGGGGCTGGGGGGGGGGGGGTGGGGGGGGGCGGGGTGCGGGGGGGGGTGGGGGGGGGTCTGGGGGTCATGGTCAGGTGGTCGGGGGGGGGGGGTGGCTCTCATCACCTGGGGGGGCTTCATTGGGGGGGGGGGGTCGGGGGGGGTGGGGGGGGGGGGGTCGGAGGTGCGGGGGGGTTGGGGGGGGAGGTCGGGGGCCTCTCTTCTCTCAAATCAGCACTCATCTCTTCCTCCTTCGCGCTCGGTCCTCTCTCTCCTCTCCTCTCACTCCCTCCGTCTCGGGCGATGGTAGGGGGGCTCTCACTTCCTTCCATCTGTGTGGTGCTCCTGTCCGGTCTCTCTCTCATCGCCTCAAGGCCGTCTCCCTCCTCCTCATGGCTCAATACTTGGGCTCTTCGTCGTGGACATTCCTCAATCCCGAGAACTCCCTCCCTCCGGGTCTCTAATCATCAATCTTCTCATCCCTTCTGTCGTCCGCTGTCTTCTCCTCCTCGTCTCTTTCTCTTATAGACCTCTTCGTCTGTTCTCTCTACGCGGTCAATCCCTCTCCGTCGCTCTTCATCCCTCTGACTGGGCTCCTTCATCTCTACGGCTCTCGTCTTCTGCGGATCTGGGTCGAGAGGTTCAGTCAATTCCTCAAGTATCTTCATTTCCCATCCTCCTCTTCGCGCGTTCTCATCGTCCCTCTTCCCCTCCCTCTCTCTCCCAGGTAGTCTACTCTCGAAGTCCTATCTTCTCTACAGCGAATCAATCTCCTCCACTCTCTGCAACCTAGATTATGCTCCTCGGCTCCCTCGCCACTCCGTCTCGACCTTCTCGGTCTCTCTCCCTCGGTCCTCTCTTCTTCCTCTCTCGCGATCACTTCTCTCCCTCCGTCTCTCCGCCCCGCCGTCTCCACTCCTCGCCTCTCAATCCGCTCCTCCCGTCCCTCCTCCCAGTCCCTCATCTCTCCCTCTCTCCTCTCTCTCGGTCTCTCGCAAGCTCCTCCCCTCTGCGTCCTCTCGACATCTCTCCTCTCTCTCTGTGTTATAAAATTCTCATTCTCTCGCTCCTCTCTCTCCTCTTTCTTCTTTTCTCTCTCCACTCTCTGCATCTTTTCTCTCTCATCTCGCTCAGTCTCATCTCTCTCTCTCTCTCTCTCTCTCTCGTCTCTCTCTTCTCTCCCAGTGGCCTTCCCTCTTCTCCCGTCTCCTCTACGGTTCTCTCTCTCTCTCTCTCCTTCCTGTCTGTGTATGTACGGTTGTACCTGTCACATACAATGATGCATATCAGTGGTGTGTGTGTGTGTGTGTAAATTACTAAATACATCTGTGGGTTGTCTTACCCTGGCTTAAAGTTAAACTTAAAGACTCCAGGGATCATCGCAACAGCTGAAGCACTTGAACACTATGGTATAAATGCAACAGTTAGGGATGAGAACATTACGTGTTTGACAGTATTGATATTTTGGGATGTATGGCTATCATGACTTTTTATGTGCTAGGTATGATATTTGAGGGGGCATTATTTTACATGACTCTGTTATCTTCATAATTGATGGCTAGTTTATATGATTGAGGACATATATGGCTTTTGAATGTGGGCTTAGTGGATTATTTGAGGACAAGTTCATTTGACCGCTTTGAGTGATGTCAGTTGATGTTTGTTAGGAGGCATTTTGACCTTATTTGATGTTGCTAGAATGGGATGTTTGAGTTATACAATATTTAATTTTAGTTGATGTATTGAGGACATATTTGACTCTTGATGTGTCAGTGGAGTGTTTGAGTGAGCATATATTGGCCATTGATGTGCGAGTTGATGTTATGAGGACATATTATCGCTACTCTTTGATTGTGGCAGTTAATAGTTTGAAGTGAGCGTATATTTGATGTGGGGCAGTTGTATGTTTGAGTGTACTATTTGATGTGCTAGATTGATGTTTGAGGACATTATTTGGGCGGTAAACTCTTCGGCATGCCTGCGCTTGCTTTCCTTCGCTATGACCGTGTGTGGAACACCAAGTCATCAGGTGGGTTGCCGCCATATATCGGTGCCTAGCATATCCGGGGAATAAAACAAACACTCAGTAGGGTAGCGCCTACCACTAATTGCAACAGTAAAGTTAGGCTGTCGCAAGTGGGGCATTTCTTACCTTCCAAGTCGCGACTACGACAAAATCTATAACTAACAAATTCAGCGTGCAGCAATTAAAGCTTGAAGGATCAATCAGATTTAAGACAATTTAGTGCCAGATATACACGCTTTGGAGTAGTTATGCAAGAAGTTATGGACTAGGGGGGGTAGGGGTTGGGCACTTATGGATGTTAGTGTCTGTGAGGGAGAGAGGATAGTCTATTAATAATAGCTAACGATATCTACCAGGGAAACTGAGCTTGTCACCAAAGCCTTGCAATAACTGTAAATTACTTAGACCACCGATCTCTATCGTCTCCACGGCGCTCTGTGGATAGCTGACATACATCTGCTAGAGACTAGCTTTTGATCACTTGACGGCAGCTTGCAGCTTGGCTGCTGATGATTCTTAGGTTGATCGCTAGCCTTATGTGTCTTGTAGCCTGGTTGGGATAATGGACGCAGACTTGGAATAGTAGGAGAGAGGGGTCTTTATTCATGCAAGTTGATATCATAATTATCGTCACGTGTTGTGTATGGGATAGAGAGTCTGGGGCCCCTGTCTTATATGCCCCCCTGTCCATCTGATCGGCAGTAGCCTATACGGCAGTGTCTGGGTCGAATATCATTGAGTCTCTCTAAAAAGAATCCACTAGCATGGGTGAAAGTTGCAAATGCATGTCCTGCGTCAAGATCCTGAAATGAGCAAGTTGGAAATGCAAATTTCTCTGAAATCTTCCTTTCCCATCACTAGAAGTAGTGACTATTCTGGATGTCTAATAATTTTCCTAATGTGTGTCTCAAGTCAAAAATTATTATTTTGCCTTTTAATGTTTTTTCATGGAACTTATTTGAATATTCTAAAATATAATAATGTGTGTGTGTGTGTGTGTGTGTGTGTGATGTGTGTGTGTCGTGTGTGTGTCGTGTGTGTGGCGTGTGTGTGTGTGTAGCGGCGTGTGCTGTGCGTGAGTGGGGGCGTGTGTGTAGTGCGTGTGGCGTGTGTGTGCAGGATGGGTGGGGATAGTGCTTAGTATCTATCGATCTTCGTTGTTATCTGATTCCAATGCACTGTGTCTAGTAAATGTTTGAATGTTGATATGAACTGGATTCTGTGATGACAAGATGGCCAATCGCTAGAAGACTCTCTGTGACGTAAGGTAATGGCCGTTAAAAGAGCTTAAGTCTCTTAGGGAATGTTATCTTTAGTGTGATAATTTGGTCCTTATAGTGCATCCTACTTCTCTTAGGGTTATTGGGAGATGGTATGCACAACTTTCCGGCCCTATTTCGATGCTATTAAAGTTTATATTTGTGCCTGGGCTTCTGCTGTCGTCAGATAGTTGTTGATAATGAATATTACAGATGTGGTTGAATGGTCTTGGCT
>JAGGCT020004036.1:3457501-3491450 GCA_017654935.2 Phymorhynchus buccinoides
AGTGACAAATTAGAGTAGTTTACAAAAAGCAGCACAAAAATAAAAAAACTTTTTGTTCCGAAGGTGGGGGAGTATTTATACAAAAGACCCCCCCCCCCCCCCCACCCCCCCTGTATCCCCACAGGGGAATGCCGTTACTCAGTGTACGTGTTACTTGTGGTTTCTCTTAACATGCTTCTTCAAATCTTGTGAACCTAAACGCCGAGAGGACAGTGAGGACAAATGTGGGTTTTAACCACCAGAGTGAATCAACGATGTGTGCAATATTACTGGACCTGGCAAAACCTTTCCCAGTCTGAAACACCTAGTTTTTCCTCCCCGGTGTGGGTCAGTGATGAGTGCTAGTATCTAGATGTGGCAAACCCTTTCCCACGCTTGACACACATGCAGCTTTTCCTTGCTGTGAGTCAGAGGACGGTGTTGTTCGAGATTACCAAACTGGGTAAAGCATGTCCCACATATCTGTACCACATGAATGTTTTTTTCTTTGCGTGTGGTCGACGTGTTGTTCAGATTACTGGGCATCAGCTAAGAACTTTCCCACAGTCAGACACACATGGGGTTTGTCACCTTTGTGAATTCTCCTGTGCCTGTTAAGTGGCTATCTGAGAGAAAGCTGCCCCAACAGACATCACAGAGATGGGGTCTGGCATTTTCATGGACTGCCTTTATGTGGGCCTTAAAGAACTTGACTGGTTAAAATTACTCGCTGCAAATTGGAACACTGATAGGCTTCCTCCCCTGTGTGACTACTTTTGTGTTTTTCATGTACAGCCTGGCTTAGTAAATACTCTTCCCTACACATCACACACAAAAGGTTTACCTATCGCTAGTATCAGTTTGTGTGTTTTTCAAATCTACCTCTGGCGCAAACTTTCACTGTCACAGATCACACACACAAAGGTTATAACTATAACTGCTGTGTGTCAATTTGTGTGTCTTTATGGCACCAGTCTGAGAAAGGCTCCTTGCTGCACACATCACACACAACAATTTATAACTGGGGCTTTTTGGCAACTTGTCTGTCGTTAAAACAGAATCTGAGTAAAAACCTTATTACAAAACCACCTATACAAATACGCAACACCACTATGGATCCTTTGTGTCTCTTCAGGTAGCCAGGTGTAATAATGACTTTGGTGCAGACGATCACACACATTCTGTTTACTTTATTCGTTCCCATCTCTATCACCACCACTTTCACACAACCAACTTTCTTGTTTTAAACTTTTCTGTAGCCATGGTTATCTTATCCCCTCCTTATCAATTGCTGTGGGTGCTACAGTTACCCGCGTCACATCTGTCCCAGGTGTGGATGACCCAGGTAACACAATGTGCAGTTTCTCTCCATGACTGACGCCAAGTGGAGTAATCAAACTGCTGACGGCAGCACAAAGTCAGCAGAACAATGCTGACCACAGACCTGTGTTCAGCAGACAGCAGTGACCCAGAGTCGTTTCAAACATGGGCTTTCCAGTGTCTGAGACTAGCTGGAGGGCTGATCTGGTGAGTCTTCCTCCATGGACCACGTGCTGGTTCCAGCTTCTGTGAATGTACACACAAACTTCCCTCAGCAAAGCAGTTTGTTCCGCATTCATGTATTTAATGTTTTGTAGATTTTCATTTAAAAGACAATGAAGGGGACAAACTTGCGACCTACCGGTAAGGCTTAGCTTCTTCAACGCTAAGCATTTCATACACAAGTTCTTTTGTTTTTTTTTGGCATTTCTGAAGAAAACATTTTTCACAGCAACTTCCTGAATGTAACAGAATATTGTGTGTAATTGTTCACAGCAAACAAGGAGAAAGACTTTGTCAAGGGAGAGACAGAGAGGGGAGGGAGAGACAGAGAAACGAGAGGAGAGAGAAAACAGAGGGAGAGGGAGGTATATTGAGGAGGAGTAGGAGCTTAGGAGGTAGGAGAGAGGTGGGGTGGGGGGGGGGGGGTAAAGAAACCGAGAGAAGAAGGGACGGAGGGATGACGCGATGACTTCTTTTCATTCATTATTTTTCTGTTACTTGTACCGTCACAGATTACACGTCATGTATAATATGCGTCATCCATTCCTGCTGTCATTGTTAGTTTAGTGTGTTTGCACCTCGTCCAAAGTCTTTTAAAGACAACATTGGTTTTATTCGTCGTGTTAGTGTTTATTTCACCTTCATATGGGTCTTGTGTGAGTGTAGCTTTTTGCTGTTTTTTGTTCAATAAGCAAACAGAGATAGAAGATGCTTTATAATGTTGTTAACTTTTACCAGCAAACGCGAAGGGTTGCACAGACGTTGCCACGCAAAATTTTTTAAACTTTGAATTTGTCCTGATGCTGTCAAAATCTCAAAACTGCACATAAGTCGGGCAAGACTGGCGAACCACAGAGACAATAGTATGTCGGCTGTGCTGTTCTGTGGTGTGTGTGTGTGTATGCAACCCGCCCCCATTCAGTCATGACTAGACCATGACTCCGAAGACAAGCAGAGGAGCAACGGTTATTCGGAGAGCCTCCTCCCCGTGAGATACCGGGGGGTCTTTCGTAAAATGAACTTCGGAAGTTCTGTGCTTGTAACTTCCTCTAATCGGCCACTCTCATTTGACTTCTTCCTTTTTCCTTTCGCTATTTGTCATCTACTATCTTTCTGACTTATTGGCCCATTCTGCTTTTTTCAAAGATAATCTACAATTCTTCTCTTGAGCTCGCTCTGAATCGGATGTGTAAGCTTGTACACAGCGGGGAGACCAGGGCAAACTGAAAACCGACACATATTTACCTTACTCATTATGAGCCATATGCCTGGGAACGCAGAAAAAGAAGAAATATCTGAGAGCTGGTATATCTTTTGTTGCTTGAAAACCCTTGCCATGGGGACATTTTCCACTCTCTTGACCCAATGTCTTAAGGGCAGGCTGGCACTGGGAAGTTCCCCAATCCAACTAATCCACTTTTCTGAGCACAGAGTCAGTAGCCCATGCCTCCAAGTTTGAACGGTCCAGCATTCACGCAAAGACTAAACGTACTTCAGATTTCCCTTGACCCCTGCTATTAGGATTATAGTCAGTGCCATGTCTCCAGTTTGACGGTCCTCATCTTGACCAAGACTAACTGTACCCACTAGCACAGATTTCAACCTTGAACTGGCTATTAGGATCACAACCAGCAAAAACAAATTGACTTGGCTACAACTTTTAATGAAAGCACATATACAGTGATTGTAAAAACCAGATATGATGATATATACTCCTTGATGTTCAGTCATGTGTCTGGGAAACCCTGCTAACACACAATTAACTGTTGCCATATCTGAATACAAAACGAATTTAACCTTCACTTTGTTCTAGATAAGTATACATTTGAAAGAGCTAAACTTTTCTCTGCTTAATAGAAGGCATACTTTTGTATAAGCCCACCCCCCCCCTCCAAAACAAATAAAAGAATAAAATAAATAACTCAGTATATGAGATTTTTGATATTATATTTTCTTTCTATCTTCTTAGTCATAGTATAAGGCATAGCTATTAGTCTTGTTAAAAAAGTATGCACATTGTGCGAAAAATAAGGCATGCTTTTGAACTTCTACTCATTATATTTTATAAAATAAGGCAAAGATTTAAGACATAGTTGCTTTTGTTGAAAATAAGTTAGTGTTAAATATGCCAAAACAAAGTGAATTAAGTGATGTTCTACACAATAAGGAGTTTGACCCTCTATTTCCATTTTTTGGTTAAACTTTGGCAGAAGTACAACAGTGCACACACACTGTTTCCCCATCATAACCATGATGTCTGTTGAAGACAGTCAAATCTAGTAATATGTCCTACAGGCACACACACAGCACAGGTCCCCATCACAACATGTGTCCTGTTGAAGATCAGGCAAATCTGGTAGAATGTCCTACAGTGCCACAAGGCACACTGTGCCCATCAACCATTTCTGTGGAAGACATTCATCTGTTAGATGTCCTACAGTGCACACACACACTGTTCCCAAAACACCATGATGTCTGTTGACTACAGTCAAATCCGGTAAATGTCCTACAGTGCACACCACACTGTTCCCCATCATTACCATGATGTCTGTTGAAGACAGTCAAATCTATTAGATGTCCCTACAGTGCACACACACCTGTTTCCCCCTCAACCATGTCTGTTGAGACCGTCAAATCCCCGGTAGATGTCCTACAGTGCCACACACACACTGTTTCCCCATCATACGCATGTCTTTGAGACAGTCAATCTATAATTCCTACAGTGCCACACGCACAGAGTTCCCATCACACCATGATGTCTGTTGCGACAGCAAATCTGGTAGATGTCCTACAGTGCCACACCTGTTCCCCATCATACCTGTCCGTTGAAGAGCAGTGCAAATCGGTAGATGTCCTACAGTGCACACACACACTGTTTTTCCCCAAAACACCATGATGTCTGTTTGTAATACAGTCAAATCTGGTAGATGCCTACATGTGCCACCTGTTTCCCCATTACACATGAGTCTGTTCGAAGACAGTCAAAGTTTGGTAATGTCCCTAACAGTGCACACACACTGTTCCCCATTCAATACCATGCTCTTTTGAAACAGTCAATCTGGTAAATGTCCTACATGCACACACACTGTTCCCCTATTCACCCGTTATGTCCTGTTGACAAAACGAAGTTGGTAGATGTGCTACGTGCACGCACACTGTTCCCCATTACAGACCATGAGGTCTGTTACAATCCAAAGCCACTGACCTGAGACTCTGGTGCTCTTGTCCCGATGCTGATCATTCAGAATCATCAACTCTGAGTTGAACGTTTGATCCGCTCTGACATCTCTACTTCATCAGGGGATGCCATTGGGTCACGTGTCCCTGAAATCATACAACACACAGAGAACTGTGCCTGGCGTTTTTTTTTGTTTGCTTTTAAATTTCATCAACATTTTTGGATCCAGAATACTCTATTTTTTTGTTCAAAATGATTTTCGTTTCAATATGAGGCAATTCAAAGGTTTGCCATGCCCCACCCCTACCGCACAAAATTGGCCATAGACTTAATTTCCTGATACTTCTGTCTCAGTGATTAGTCTGTCTATGTTGTGAACATTAAACAAGTTTTATCAAACAGTAAAAGCTGTTGAAGAAGTCAAATAAGACGTAAATAGCGAAAATACCACACTCGATGGCCGCAATTGCGTGTATTTTAAACCGTGGTGAACAGTGTAGCACTTTGTAAGGGCCTTGTGGTTCTAAATAATGCCATAAACAAACCCATTTTTCAGCCTGGCACATTATGTTCTTCTGTAATCTTTGCAGCTAGATAATGTTCCAATAAAGGTTCATGTGTATGCTTACCGTAATATGGACCTCAACTGTGAGTTCAATAGTCGGTCTGTACGTTGCTACACTTGTTCCTCATGTCGATAGCTAGCGAGACAACTGTTTACCGTGACTAGCAAAAATATGGAAAACAAGTCCTAACTAAGGTTTAGGTTAGGTAATTATAGTCACTATGCGTCTCTGTGGAATTCAGGTTGCTCCCCCTGGACAGCGCGCCACCCAATGTTTTGCTGGGGTTTTTGGGGGGGTTTGCATGCCTTTTTGTGAGAACTGATAATGAAGGAAGGAGGTCGGGGTAATTTTGACCAAATGAACAACTTTTTCATTGCCATAGGTTTACACGTGTGCTAAGTTCATGAGCACACGGACTCAGTTTTATTGTCTCATCCCGCAGACTCCACGTTCGGGAACAACAAGGCCATGCAAAGGTGGAAGACAAAATTCCCCTGTACCCAGGTTCAAACTCGGGTTTGCTGACATGAGGCGAACGCAGTTCCCTCCTGTGCCACTCTACACTAAGTTGATAGATCCATTGGAAGTTGCTCTCTTTACACCCTATTGGTATGATAGGGATTTTGGGGGTTTTACATTTAGCAAAATTACTCCTTACGGATTGTCGTCACGTCACAAGTAACATTTATGAACGTTTAATGTTTATGACAATTTTTAAAATTGGTTCACAAGAACGAACCCACGTTTTCTGTAATCTTCGGGGGACTCAGTGTAGCATGGCTCGTAGCTTTTCCCACTCCTTTCAACATCAACAATGAGAAGAATGGCTCGTAAGTTTTGTTGTCACATGAGGAATTTATGTCACATAAACATATTCTTGTACTTGTTGAGCAGTTACACACAACCATGAGTTCATGTTTTCTTAATTCGATTGAAGAAATAAATTTGGATGCCAAATATCGCAGCTTGACACAAAACTTTTATATTTTGATCTGACTCTTCTGCTCGGGGTATTGTGTTTTTTCACATACACGCAACAGTAACGTCATTAGTTTCGATTTTATGTGAAATTAGCCATATTACAAGTTTTATTTTCATGCATTTTTTAGCTGTTTCAGTGATACTGAAGCAAGATTTCTTGAAAAGTACATTATTTTTTGTGGTTTATGAGACTTATGACTTCAATCACATGTTCTTGGTTACTTGTGACGCACACTTCAATTTGTCGTCACAATGGATTTGTGTAGCACGTAGCAGTAATTAACGTTCTATGATATTATAAACCGCTACTTTTTTTTTCCACTCGCCACTTTGCTGCTCCTCAGGCAATTTAAATTGTGATTAAATTTATAATCCAAGCTAAATTCACACAAACCATTTTATGAGTTGAAAAGAAACAGAAAGGCCAAAAGAATTGCGACAATGACTTTTTTCACTTCTTTGAACCACCTTTGACATTGCCTTCAATATGCCAAACGAAGAACTTATTCAGTACTTATTTCCAATGGCTGCAGTGGAGGAGGATGGGTATCTTCTTTCTTCCTTTTATCAGCTTCCTTCATCCAGGTATCTCAACCTTTTAACCTTTCAACCGCAAATTCGCATTTTGCACACAATGGTTTTACACCAATTTGACTAAAACGCATAAATCACGTCTTGTTTATCTGAGAAACCTACTTTTCATGATTGTGGGAGGTAAGGAATAGGCCTAATGTTATACATGTCCCAGGGAATTTGCAATGTTGGCAGTATTTTTTTCTCTATGTAGTTTGAATGGTATTTTTTGGCTGCAAAAATGGCTGGCGGCGAAAGGTTTTACCCTTACCTGCTGCCATTATTCTATACAACAGACAACTATATGAGGCATTGTATGAGTCTGACTTTTGACGTATACAACGCCGTCTATCTTACTGTAAGTGTCAGTCAAACCGACTCTCGCAGCGAATCCCGCGTGCTATATATATTAGCATCGCACGTGGCCTCAGAGCCTTCAAAACAACCCTTTTTTTGGTGCCGGAAGAAATAGAAGGCTCATTTATTACCAGTTGGACTGATTTTTTCTACTTTTCGTTATGCTGGAAGCATTGTTACTTTTGGTGAATGCAATCATGCCCCGATGTCCAGAACATCTCGGGGTGTTATTACTTTCCCCATTCCCAACGCGTTTGGAAGACTGCACAAATGGATCAGAGTTTGTGTGCGCGCTAGTGTGTGTATGTGTTGCGTGTGTCGTACGTGTGGTTGTGTGTCCGTGCGTGTGGCGTGCGCATGTTGTTGTGATGTTTGTGCACTCTCCTTTGATCTCTGTCTGTTGTCCATCAAATTGAAGGTTGTTCTTTCTGCTCAGAGAGAGTGGGGGAGGGTGGGCATGACATTAGGATTAAAGAAAACTGATTTGGGCATTAGTGTACAATTTATAATAACTAATATTCATAATAATAAATATTAATAATATAATAATAAAGCTCCTATAGCGCTCTCTCGATGATAAAAAAAGATCTATCCGTAAGCGCTTTACAATATTCGAGTGAAACGTCAAGAGAAAACACTTACAAAACTTTTTTTTTTTAACTGTTATGGTGTGTACATTCGCATTAGTTCAGACTTATGATTATAACAATCCATTTAGTCTATATGCAAAATTTGTTTTTCGAATGAAGATAATACATGGTGCGCTATACTTTCAGTATTTATTTGTATTTTTGGATCAATATCAATATCCTTCCATAGCTTGCTAATTTGAAAGTTTAGAGAGAGATAGAGAGAGAGACCGAGAGAGAGAGAGAGAGAGAGAGAGGAGAGAGAGAGAGACGAGAGAGAGACTGACGAGAAGAGAGAGAGAGAGAGACTGACGAGAAAAGAGAGATGAGAGAGAGAGAGAGAGAGAGAGAGAGAGAGAGAGAGAGAGAGAGACCGACAGACCAACAGAGAAGAGAGTATATAGAGAGCGTAAGAGAGTAGATGAGAGAGAGATGAACGAGTAGATGAGGGTAGAGAGAGAGAGAGGCAGGACAGATACTTGAGATAGAATCAAAAACGGATAAGAAAAAGACAAAGTTGAGTAGGTGGGCATTGCAGGCAGACATGGCAAAGCTTGGTAAAGATATGTAGAGACGCCAGGCTGCACTGGTTATTGTTTTTGCCGGCAATTGCTACAGAGCTGTTTACTCTCACCCCCGCCTCTGAGAAATGGACTCAGTGTGATAACTCTGCAGACTGCTGGTTTTTGTTTTAGAACGTGCATCTGCTTCCTCCATCCCATTGTTGCAGATTCAGTCTAGTATCATTATATATCTCTCCGGAGTCGCCCAACAAGAAAATGTTGCATATCCCTTCTTGCTCCCACGCCCACCCCCAAATAAACTACTTGAACAACCCCTCCCCTCTCATACAATCAAGAACATCTGCATATAGTGCCACTATCGTTCAAGAATAACTAATATACATTATCACAATTACAATAGCTACATAATTGTCTTCACCTCAAAGAGAAATGCTGCTTCTTTCCTGGTCTCTGATCTCCCTCAGGATGATTCAGCGAAAACCAGCTTGAACTGCAGTAAGTGTCCTCAGATCCATCGTCACAGGTTTTTTCATACTACATCTCGGGCTGAGATGGAGAAGCAGGCTTCAGCTATGCACAAACACATGCGAGCAGGTCCTCCAGACGCAATCAGCTTCTTTTTGCCACAGCCGCTTTCTAATAGAGCTGTCTTTGTATCCTAAGACAATTCTGTTCTCTCAACAGACTGTCTTTCAAACAAATTCCAGAAATTACAGTTTGATGAAGGAACGATGTGCTACATGAGCATAAATGTAGTCATCCACAGTCTTCATGGCCTTCTGCTTCTTTTCGTGTGTTAAACACATTATCTTTCATGAGGTTTCATTAGTCTTCTCTAAAAAAGATCGTCAATGATGACATATTGTCCACAGAGTTGGTCTGATTGCTTTGATGCAGTAACATTCCACTGTACGTGGTGATAGGTCATCCTTCTTGGCCAGACTCAAGAGATTGACACTGAGATAAGAAGTGTGGAAAAGACGAAATGATAGTTTGGCACAGCAAAAACAAAGCTACATTCGCTGCATTCTCACAGGTTCCTTTCCTGCCGGGAAGGTCCTAGCAGCTTGTAGCGGGTCTATACATTCGCCCCTTCAATTGGTCGATCTAGTCGCTCCACTTCTTTGGGATCGCCTCGTGTGTCCTGAGGGTGGATGGTGGCTGTAGTGCTATCTGGACAATTTATGTAATGCCTTGTCTACCTGCCCTTAATATGCTTTTAGGGGTCCATTGGCTAGGAACGACGGAGATTAGGTCAAGCCGCAGCGATTTTTCTCTTTAATCCGAACCGTCGATTTTGGCTATGTGCCAAACGTACACTTCCCTTTGCTTGTTTTTTTTGGTGTTATTCTTGGCGCTGACCACCGAGTTCTTCTTCTTCGGGAAGCAGACACATACTCTACTCGGCTCATGGTTGGTCAGGTGAAGATCTTTTTTTAACGCTAAGTACAGGGCCGATCCAGGAGCAGTACAAGCGATCCATATTGGGCGTCCGTATTCATTTCCGTTTATCATTTCTGAACGGTTAAATTATATAATGTCTTTAAAAACAAATGCGCATTACTTAATTATTTTTCTACAAGTAAACAATTTGTCAATCAGACTAAATCTCAATGCGCTCGAGTCTCCAGCAAGTCGGTTGAGGTTCTTCGTCGAAGACTGTCTGACATGTTTTTCTGTCACGAGTATATTCGTTCACGGTCGCATGTTGAAGGTTGCGATCTGTGAGTCGCAACAAAAAGCGTAGCCTAATCTGTCTAATGTTTGGGTGTGTTGCCCCTTTGAGAATCTTTTATTTTGTACCAATTGTTTTTTGTTTATTGGTAAAATCAAAAAAAGTTATGGCTGTTTTTATTCATCAAACCTTGATGACGGTAGGGCGATTAGCCTTGATTAAACTTTTTCTATATAGCTCATGTAAAAAATAAGCTAACATTTTAAAAAAAACGTCGGAACTTCTCAATTTTTCGACCGATTTTGATAATTTGGGTATCATTTTAAAGGTCTTTGTCGGGCTCTTTCCAAGATATAATTTCATTTAGGATGTGACAAAAAGTCAATATTTTTTTTTTAAAATTTATAACCCCCCTACGTTGGCTATTTGATCTGGCAGATTAGTCCCACTATTCCGGTTGAGGACATCCATGAACAAGAAATGTTTTTCCGTTTTGGTTTTGCACTGGTGCATTATGTCAGGTTGCTGCTAATGTATTCACGCAACGTGCAGTGTGAACTTCACACAGATGCAGACGATCACTATTGCATTCCCTTTTCTAATACGGAAGTAAGTAGCATTCAAGATGATGCAATTGCATTGTAATAGTACCAATCGGGCATAGATTAGAAGTTTTTATTTTTTAATCTCTGAACAGAACGTCACTGTGTCACATATTACTTCTTTCAGCTTTGTACATACAATAGGGTCCACAAACATTAAAGTAGGCCATAAAAGACAATGAAAGCGCCATAATGTGCGATGATTGACGAAAGCAGGTCATTGATTATTAAACTCGGCCTACAGAGAAGGAAGTTACGTCCTACATCTAAAGGGAGATACTTGTATGGTGTGTCTATACACGAAATGCCGGAAAATGCCGAATGGTCAAAACATACCCAAAATGCCGGAATAGTGAAGGCGGAATGATCAAAACACAAATGGTAGGGCTGAATTATGAAACATTCTACAGAAAAACCCTATAATGTATACAATGGAAGTGAAATTGACGAATAGCAAAGTGATTAACCCACGGTCCGAAACACATTTCGTTGCATCCTGCACCACTAGAATAGAAATCATATGATGGTTACAAACAAAAAACAGCGCACGCGTAAATATACAAACACATCAGCGATCACATAAATAAAATAACTCAATGGAGACTAGAAAATGCTTTTTCCTCTTGGACTTGTAAAAAGCCATATGGACATACTTCTAAAGCTTTAGTTACAAAAAGGTGAAAAAAACTGGTAAGTAAAAACAAAATGAAGCTGGGGTTAGTAAAAAAATGGCTTTAGATGTATAGTCTTACGAAATTGTTGATGGGATTTTATTCGCTATAGAATCTTACGTATTCCATGCCTCGATACTTGGTATAAATTTTAAGTTTGCGTTCTCCTGGGATTAAAATTTTCAGGGACCACTAGTAAAAAAGATATGTAAAATAAAATCGAAATGGGCTTTATTTATTAAAAAATATACATTTAATCATCTTCCGTGTTAAAAAGATCTGATATAGATGCCTAAACAAATGACGGCTCATTATAAGGGTCCTAATGTTATTAAAAAGACCAAACAGCTATATATGCCCAGCCTTCAATAGTAGATGTCAACGCGGTTTTGTGCATCACACACCGTTACCACAGCTGAGATCGTCACCAGGCACGAGCGACCCAGGCAAGACCGTATTGGGGAAAGACAAGCCAGCCGGTCTCTGCCTCAATATGAGGGTATGTGAGGAAAGGAAAAACACGGTTATGTCACTTTTAAACGGGATACTATTTACAGTCGATATTGAATCTCCGTTCAAATTCCAGTCGAGTTTTTGGATAGCGGCCGCTGTGGAATGTTGTATAACTACCCACCAACGATAAACTCTATCAGCCCGTTCGCGTAACCTTAAGAGTCCTCTTACCTTTAGAATCTTTGACAGGCCTGGGCCGTGTGTTATTTTACTTCCGGCATTCACCTTCGGCATTCGCCCGGTGTTAGACCACACCCCATTGTATCACAAATATGCCGTCTACCTTTTCGGTGTTCAAAAAACAGAAAACTGAAATCGAATATCTCGTGCGTGCGCGTACACAGAGTGGTGTGTAAAATAGAAATATAATTGTGTGAGCCATGTGTATGTGCGGTGAATGTGATCGTAAAGGCGGGAGTGTAGTGCGCGCGCAGGTGCGTGCTTCCTCCGTTCTTTCAAGCGACCACATCGTTTGTGATATTCTGTCACTGTAAAGTCACGTGTATGAAAGACCAAATTATGTCACGATGGGATAATGAAATACGGAAAACCTTGCATTTTACTTGGTGGTGTGCGCGCGCGGCGTGCGTGTGTATGTGTAGTTGAAGGGGGTGGTAGGTACATTTTCGTTTTGGACAAGTGATATTACAGAAATGATACATAGGATCATCCTAATCTAACTTTAGCAAATATCTAGAACATAGAGACTGGAACTCCTGACCCAGAAATTCATCCAGCCCCCCACGCTCAGCTCAGCATGAGAGTGCTTGAAGCTGTGCTGGAATCGAGCGCATACCGACTGCTTGTGGTTTAGGGGGAAGTAGTTATGCAATGCCTGCTGCCAGAGGACCCAGGACCAGTAAGGCTGTGGAGGTGATAATTGTTTCCTCCTCCGGGCACTGATAAGCGGACCATCCCACGCAGATAATGTAGGTGATACGCATTTGTAAACTGCTGCCAAGCCCATCAGTTATGAATACGGACACTTACTTACCAAACGGACATTTCACCAATGGATATTAAGACAACATAAATTAGCGGGGGGACCATTTAGCCAAAGAAAACAATATATTAAGTAATGCAAATGATCATAATATAGCACACACACACACACACACACGCATACACCACATGCATTCACATTTATAATCCGCGAAACACCACGCACACATACACACCATTGTACAAGACTAGAGACATTACAGGTGATCATTACATTACTAATATATTTGTTTTCTTGAAGTTGGCTAAATGTAACCCCATGCAAATGTTGATAAGTGTCATTGGCTTAAATGTCCGGTGGCCTTATGTGTCCGTTGGAGTGAATAATGCGCTTTACGTCGTCTCGTCTGGAAACAGAAGCACATGGGGACATTTTGCAAATACAAAGATGGTGGGAAACGATACTGGAGCAGCGCAACACATGTAAAGTCCCGACATTCCAACAAACAGATAAGGTAGCAGTACACCCACGTCTGGTTACACCTCATCGGGCATGAGGTACCGACATAAGTATAGTTAATACACACTTGGGGGGGGGGGGGGGGGGGGGGGGTGGGGGGGGGGGGTGGGGGGTGTTTTTTTTTGGGGGGGGTCATGAAAGTGCGTTGGTAAATGCCGGAAACCCTGTTTATACTCAGCCATAAGCAGGCAACGCAAGAAGCACTTAGTATGCCATATAATTTTTTATCCATTTCCAGTTGTCAACAGACCACAATTTCTTTCCTGCCATAGCAAGTTCTGCCGGAGAAAGTGGGGGAATCAGGAATCGAGCCAAAATAAAGGCAAAATAAGTGGGGGGGCTATTTTGAAGTTAAATAGTTGCTCTGAGAGCCATATTTTTATTTTAAGGAGATGCTTTTGCTATCTCAGAATTTTGTGAATGTTTAATTGTCTTGGATTAAGGTTGTGTGTGTGTGTGATTTAGTGCACAACACAGGAACAACCACATAATAAAATAATAATAATATATAAATAAATTCTATGGCGCTATTCTCCTGACACAGCAGGAGATTTGGAAAGTGTTTTTAGGTCACTTGACTGAGGTTCATCACAACAAACACAGACAACATCAATCAGCTAAAACCAAACCAAATCCACCAGACCAAATGAAAAAAGCTCATGTGTTTTATATTGCTTCAAAGTGTTTCATGAACAAAGATCCAATAAAATCAAAAGGAGTAGCTAGCACTAATTATGAAAAATAAACTCACGCAACTAATCGAATGAATGAAACCCAAAAAAGGTCAGTTCCAAATGGATCCATTCTCAACGACCACTGACATTAAAAAAATCCACAGAGATATAGATACGAGGGCACAGATAACAAGACAGACGAACACAGACTCGAGCATAGGATAACATGAAACAGTGCATCTTGCAGGTCGATCTCTGACAAAGACACACACACAAATCATGGTCTTTCTTCTGAAACCCCGGCATGTCAACATTCACACCGGCAAGAAACAAATAGGAACAACAACAAGCAAGGCATGCCACTTCATTAAAAGTGTGAGCCAGCAGGTCGCTGTTCCCATAGACTTCAGATAGAAGAGGAGGCCGTTGCTATCCAGAGAGCTGGACTGAAATGTTTATAGCGGAGAAGGCCTTAGCCAGAGTACATCCCCACTCTCTCTCAGGAGTCGATGTGGTGTTATACAGGTAATGGTGTTCTTCATCACAGTCTCTTAACTGTGAAGAAAATCTGAAAGAAGCAGACAGTGAGGGACAGCTGCGGGGTTCGGTCTAGTGTGAATCAGACAAGTGTTGCTAGATTAAATGGAAGGGGCCCAAAACGTTTTCCACAGTCTGAACCCACACGGTTTTTTCTCCTGTGGAGTCAGCCGATGTCTAGCCAGATACTGGAGGGAGCAAAAACGTTTTCCACAGTCTGAACACACGGTGGTTTTTCTCTGTGTGATCAGGACGATGTCTAGCCAGATTAATTGGAGGAGCCAAAACTTTTCCACCAGTATGAACACACGTGGGGGTTGCTCCTGTGTGAGGTAGCGATGGTCTGCTAGATTACTGGAGTGGGCCCAAAACGTCTTCCACAGTCTGAACACACCTGGGTCTTTTCTCTGTTTGTGAGTTAGACGATGTCTAGCTAGCCTACTTGGGGTCAGTAAACCTTCCCACAGTCAGACCACACATTGGTTTATCACCTGGTGAATTCTGTGTGCACGTTTAGTCGCTTAGTGTGAGAGAAAGCTGCCCCACAGACACACAGACATGGGGTTGTATCCTTCATGAACGACTGATGTGCTTCGTTAACACTTGACTGTTTACAACCAATGTCACAGTGTGGACACTGTAGGCTACTGCACCATGTATTCTATTGTGTTTTGTTAGGTCACCACCAGGTTAAAACTCTTACTGCACACATCACAACAAAAGCTTATGCCCGCTATCGGAACAGCATGTGTCTTTCAAATTACCAGCATGAGTAAAACTCTTATAACTATACAATCACATTTGAAGGATCCTAAACATTACGTGAATCAGTGGTGTGGCTTCAGTTTGATGGGTATCGGAACGGACTTTTCCACAGACATCACACACATGCTGTTTCGCATTGCTTTTCCTTTTATTACCAGTATCAAATTAATCATCATCAAGTTATTAGCTGTCATTTTCTGTGCCAGGGTCTACCTCCTTATCTATGTCTCTCGCTCTTACAGTTTCAGCATCACATCTGTCAGGTGTGGAGGACCAAGGTAACCCACGTTGCAGTTTCTCCATGGAACTGAGGTAGGTGGAGTTCAAACTGCTGACCAGCACAAGGCAGCAGACAAGGTAGCACATGGATTTGTTTATCCAGAGGACAGCAGTGAAGTGTGTCAGACATTGGCTGTTCGGCGTAGACAGTCTGAGGGCTGATTGGGGAGTCTGTTCCTCAAGGACCATGCTGGTCGAGTCTGTGAACAAACATTCCACTTTACAAAAGAGAGAGTCTTTTATGCTGCTTTAGGACTTCATTGAGTGCTTCACAAAGCTTCATTGCAAGCCATTCCATTAATCGCCCTATATAAGCTTCTGTTAAAGGAACTGAATATAGTCCTTTTTTTCAAAGTTTCTTTCTTTTTTTCTTTCCTTTTTTTTTTTTTGGGGGGGGAGGGGTCTTATTTTAACATTTCAAGCAAGGTTCGCAAAGGAACCTTAGTTCAAATTTTTAGGTCATAACTATCTGGTATATTATAAGCAGAATTTTTTGTCTGACCTAAAATTCAAAATGTACTGTATTTATAACTACGTTCAACACAAGCCAAATTGCAAAATTCTGTTCTCAAAAATAAAGAACTGCTCACAACAAAATGAACAGCTGGGTCTGTAGAATATTTCTTGACATGATCCATCTCTTCTGTGGGCAGTCTCCCACTTGGCAAAGACATCTGTAATTACACAAAGAAAGACAAGAAAAACTAATAAAAGGGCGGCTACAGAGACATACTCAGAAGGCTAAAAGAAAGAAAAAAACAAATACTGAACATTTATATAGCGCTTTACTCCCTTTGCAGGGAGCTCAAAGCGCTTTATATAGACAATAAAAACACAAATAAGTTAACATTATACACATGAGACTCAGAAGTTGCAGTATGGTGCGGGTTGTTTGAATGGATGAAAATTAACTTTAAATATAGAAAACTCACGTATGGGAAGAACGTTTGGAATGAGCTGTAATCTTGCAGTAATACAGAAGGACCAAGACTTGGGAGGGAGGCGGGGGGGGGGGTGGGGGGGGAGGAGGAGGGTGTTAGTTTTTTACACACATGTCACTATCAAAGGGGAGGAAGAAGAAGAAGAAAAAGAAAAGAAAAAAGAAAAAGCTCACTCAATCACTACTCCGAACCCAACCCATCCACGATGGGGGACTTCTCTCCCGGAGCAACTAGTACCAGACCGCAAGGGAGGGGAATGTGCTGTTTTGGCGGTTGGGATTAATAGGAAACCGAGAGCAAACCGGTGAGCGCACGTATCGATCGTTGAAAAAGCTGTGCATTTCTAGTAAAATCTCGAGCACGTCTTGAGCTTGCAAAAAGCTCATGACCGTCAGGGTCCCGGTCGACCCGTTTAAATTTGTACTGAGGACTTTGTGTGTATTGGCTTTCTCTGAGTCTGCTGCGGATGAATGCCATGTTTATGAGAAAAAACAAAGAAAGTTTCAAAGAGAGAAAGCGCATTGACCAGGAGAATTAGTGGGGAGGAATGCAGCCGCTAGGGTGTATTGATGAAGATAGACTAGTGAGAATGAGTTGGGAAGTGTAGCCGCTGGGCGATCTTTTAAAGCTTGAACCTTGATGACCGAAGAATGAGGTACGTGCGGATGGTACCATGGGCACAGTTGAGGAGGGAGGGGAGAATACCGCATTAGATGCGGGAATGATCACCCTGGAGGGGAGTGGTAGGACCGAGTATGAAGTTTGGGATGAGACCTTGGAGGCTAGTATTGATAAAGGCTACCCTGATGACCAGAGACTTTTAGAGGCGGAGAGGTGTACCATAGATGACAAGAGAATAACCATAAATTAGTGCGGGAGAAGATTGTAGACCCGAATGGAACACAGGTGAGAGATGTAGGAACCAGGACATGTAGTGGGGATGGTGAGACCATGTAACACAGGTAAATGGGGAGACCAGCATATGAGAGACGGACGGGAGAGATGCACCACGTGGGGTGGGAGGAGTATGACCAGGATAGGAGAGGTACCGAACTGAGAATTCCCTTAAAAGGCTACCTAGGACCAGAGATGACGAAGATATGATATTGAAGAGAGTGCGGAATGGACCAGAACCAGTGGTGATGCACAGTGGAGCTGAGTAATAATATATATGAATTAGTGGGGATGTAGAGCGCATGCACCCTGGGCGAGAGCGAAGGTTAGTTAATTATATGAGATGAAGCGGATATTAAGTGGGGAAATGCGACCTCTGGGGGAGGTGGGAGACACGATGAGAGTGCAGGAGAGGGTAATTGCCCGCTACAGTATGACTAGTAGATTAGTGAGGATGTACACCTTGGCACCATTATGAAGCTATGACCAGAACGAGTGGGGATGTACCCTGCGCACATTTGCGCGGCAACAGTCTGGGATGCACCAATGGCACAGTACTGAGTAGTATTAAGGTGAGGTACCTGGACACCGTGAGGCACACAGAGAGGGTTAGTGTATTAGGACTTGAGACGTGAAGAGACCATCAGGATACAATTTGCCACTCGGTGTTTAGTATGTCCCGGCTGCAGAGTAAGTTGTTAACGCAAGCGGCGCGCATGCACCATGCGGAAGAGAGCACCGAAGTTGGCGAACGCACGAGGTGTGAGATATGAGCTAGTATCTAGATGCAGCTAGGGCAATTATACCCGAGGGCTAAGATAGGTCATCGACACAGACAGAGAGATGGTTGATGGAGTTAATAGATTTAGGGAATAAAATATCTGTCGAGTAATGGAGCATCATTAGTGGAGAGATGTGAGGGAGCTGAACGAGAACCAGAATATGGTGCCACTTACGCGAGGGATGTCTTAGATGCACGATTGGCCTATATAAGACGCAACGCTCGCACGCATTGGATTTGGGAGCTGTTAAATGGAGATTTCGATTATTACACGGCCGCAGCGCAGCGCATCTTTAAGAGAGAGAGCGCACTGGACACTGAAACTTTTTCAGTACAAATGAGAGGTTTCTGCAATACCATGATAACCCGATAGGAACGGCATTTTACGCACCCGCGCAGAGACTTTTTTTTACCCACCAAGACCGACGCACAGACGATTTTTAACGCGTCAACAGGATCTGGAAAAGGAGGAAGTTGCATTAAATTATGTGCGTAACGATTCAAATATATCCGCGCAACCGCGAAGGAGGGACGCACTTTTGATTCCAATGGCGAGCACGCACACATATAATAATGCACGGGCGCTGATCGCGTCGGACCCACACACCATATTTTAGACTTTGTTTCTCATCAAAGCGGAGTGTGTGACAGCAGACTAAGATATTGCCAGTGATGGTGAGAACTAATGCAAATGCTAAGAGATAGTCTGCCTTTTTTAGAGACACAGAGAAACGATACACAGCCCGTTGGCAATTCAAGATATATATATATGTTACAGTAGAATTATGGTTTCAGTCGTGATTCGGAATTTCGGTTTATCCTCAGAAGAAGTGGACGGTCTGTGATTTAGCACTGGAACCAGAACCAGAATTGAATGGTTGTATGTAGTCGGAGGCGTGTTTGCTTTAATATTTCGATTAGATGCGCCTTATTGTGATGAACAACGTTGTAGGAGAGGTCATGACATTGTAAACTTTGGGTAGCTTGTTAAATGGGAAATTTGCATTGTATATACAAGTTTAAGTGCCTATGACAGACTACATCTAACAATATAATGAAACTAAAGAGAAAATGGTCACTGAACTATTTTCGCACACGCATTACAAATGTACCGGTTTCTGAGATATAATGAGGAGTAAGCCCGGAATGGAGAAATGCATTTGTGTGATAGAGATAGTAAAAAGGAAGCCTTTAGTTTTATTAACCACAGAAGGAAAGCAAGGACGAATTTAAAGAGACTGGAAGATTAACATGTGTATCAACATGTGAATGTGATAAACTAACAGATGTGAAGTAAATTAATGCTGCTCGTGAGAGATTGAATCAGCAGTCAGACTTCCTCTTTCCCACTGTCAGAGACGAACCCTCTGTGGGTATGAAGGCTAACCTCAAAACCCATGATGTTTTGTGAGTCGATTGGAGCTCCGCTTCAGAACTTTCTCTTCTCCGAATAGACTTAATGTCTGTTACAGACTGAACAAGATTGTATGCGATTCGTGTGTATTAAACAGGAATTGCGTTTCTGTTTGAATGCGCTAATGAGTAATGATAAATAATAAATGAATCAGTTATATGAATATCGCAATTCAGTACCATTGCCAACTACTGGAGGCATCATGCGCCGAGCAAAGCATAGGATAAGTGGGACGCAGAGAGTATTTCGTTTTAGGATGTTGCCCTCTAAATATGTTGATGGGTCTTGTTAAAACTACGCTTCATTGAAGATAATTAGCTATAGCATCTGGGTTGTATTCATTGTAATCTGTATTTTAAATGTATACATTTTGTTTTGGGAAAAAAACCCTTGAGTAGAGATATCTGATATACGAATGCACGCACTTTGCTTTTAATGGCTTCACCCAGTAGGTTATTCCATGGATTTTTAACTCTGTTATTAATAGAGTTGAGTAAGAGTCTGGTGTTAGAAACTTGTAAGCATAGATTTAGAAGGATGATGGCCACAGGTTCTATCACCATCACAAATACTTAGTAGGATTTCTAGTATGTGGGGCGGGGGCGTAAAGCGCGACATATTCTTTAATACTTCGATGCATATCACCCAGCGACTTCTATACTCTAGGCTAGGTATTCCGATGATAATTGCAACAGCATAAGTCAGACGTTTGTACCAACATCTTTTAAAAAGCTTTAATTTTTTTTTGAAATGAAATGAAAAGTGTAGAAATGTGTGTATAATGTTTTTAAGTGATATTGACAATTAACAGAAGTTTCACTGTTCCAAGAGAATACTTGTGGGAAAAATAGGAAAATTGTTTCTTCTTACTATGAGAAACGCTATTAAAAAAAATGTGCCAAGGATCACTAGCAAAATAGTTCATAACTCACCAAATAAGGAAACCAATATGATGAATTATGGTGCATATTTTGTTGAATTATCATGATTTAGCGATAATGAATACACAAATGCCTTCAGGAGAGAGAGAGTGCGTTTGAGAAGGTACAGTAGGTTGAAGAGACTTACGTATGGAGGTGTGGTGTAGCATAGTGTGATGGATTGATGAGGACAGGACATTCTGATGCTCCCAAGAGTGAAGTAAAGTGTGTGTCCGCCATGTATTTGATTCTAGCACTCGACGCAGCGGTTGAGGATGAAGTTGACCAGTGTGGTAGCAGGTCCTCTGTGGCAGTGTGTGTTGGTCAGCCTCGCAGCATCTGGTAGCTGTGCTGGGGACCGTCGGACCTCCTGGAACAAACTTCTCTCTTTTCCCTCCAGCTCAGCGACCAAACACTCTCAATCGGGTCGAGAATATAGTACTACGACATGCTAAAAACTCGAACCCTGTTGACTACAGACGGATGCATTGAAGTCGTTGACCGCTTCAGATCCTTTCTCTTCTCGCGTTATAGAACCTTAGGGTCTTTTGCTGCTTGTATTCCATTCAGAATGTTATTTGGTGAGGCACAGCCAGCGGTAGAAGTATGGCGTATTTTGTTTTTTGGTAAGGACATTCAGGTGACCCTGTACATGCTTAAACGTTGTGTGGGTGTTGCGCGATTTGGCTTTATATCAAGAGTATTACAGAATTACGCAGTGTAAAATACCTGTATGTGTAGAGTAGAATGTAGCATGAAGCATTCCCCATGGCCACTATAGGGGCTATGTTTATCGGTAGTTAGCCTTTTGTGTTCCATCTAAATGATGTTTTGATCACTTATCATTTGGTTGTGGGCTTCATAGCTGACTGTGTCCAACTGACCTAAAGTATGCAGAAGGCTGCGAGAGTTTGCTGCCTTTAATCTGCTGGAGATTAAGCGTGGAAGTACAACTTTGTTTTGGAAAAAACTTGTTATGATAAACACATGAATGCGGTTCCGTATGACTCTGCAGGCTGATGCTTCATGCTAGAAGGTTATTCCATGCAGCTGCCTTCGAAAGATAGTAAAAAAACACTGTTTTTGTGCTACAGGTCTGGTGTTCGTATATTTTTTGTACGAGCTTAAAGTTATGTGGCAGAACGCTTCGGGGTCTCAACCACACCCTACAGACAATCATGGACCCACCCAGTAGGCATGTTAGTAAGTTGGTTGAATACAGACTGTCAATAAATGAGGTGGACATATTTTATAAACTTCAGATCAGTAATACCCCTTGAGAACACTTTCTAATGGAACCATGCTACAAATAGGGATCCGCAGGTATCCAACTAAGTCAATTATCGTCGTGGATGCATTGTAGAATCAGACCTATGATAATTCATTTATGTGAGAGCTTAGAACAGACAAGTCTTTGTTTGACAGTATCTCAAACCTCCTCTGCAGTTGTTGCACGTGTTGTAATGTTGTTGTTTGGGTCTGTTGTTGTGTAAGTGATGTTGGAGGTTTGATTGTTTTGTGAGATGGAGGTCCTTTGGTAGAGTGAGACGATTGGGTGTGTCTGTGGTGTGGGTGGGATGGTGTGGTGTTGAGTGTCACGTGGAGATGTTTCCAGGATGATGAGTGCGACGAACGAGGACTAACGCTAGCTTTCACTGTTACCATGTTGATCTAGCTGTGAATGAATTAGTTGGGAAGAAATGTCTTATCTTGTCAATTGGTAGTGTTCAGCAAGAAGAAAAGAGTGTTATTTGAGGTATCTAGTTGATTGATGAATGTATTATATGCGCAAGACGAGTTGAGGGCAACAATTTCTTCTGTTCGTTTGAAGACAATAAATTGATTTGAATTTGGCGAACTGATGTGATCGAAGATTCTAAGGAGGTTGTTTTAACATATTAATTTAAAATAAATTATAATTACATCAAAACGAAGTTCCACTGATGCAAATCAGCATTGTTTCTAGAGTGCTGCATGCGCTTAGCACATTCTTGCCAAATTTGGAAATCTGTGACTGAAGAATGACATGATATAAAAATAAGATAAAAAAAAGTCTGGTTTTAACTTAAGAGGTAGGTTAGGTACTTTATAGTCACAGAGGGCGTCTCTGTGAAATTCGGGTTGCCACACCTGGAGAGCGCGTCGCAGCCAAAGGTGCGGCCACCCAATAAACAAAAATTCGCAATGCGATTTCTTGTGCGCTGATAAGAAGAAGGGAGGGGGGTAATTTTTGACCCCAAATCACAACGTTTCTTGCCACTGGGGTTAAAGGTGCTAACGGGAACTTGCCTGCCTCCCCCACCTGCGGTAGGCGCCAAAGACCATTTTGTTTGCAATGTGAATACTATCTGCTGAAACAGTACTAATAACTTTTTAATAATAACCATGAAAGACTACTATTTTTTTCAGCAGTTAGTCGTATATACTAACTGCTGAAAAAATAGTAGCATTTTAATGGGCTAGTAGTAATACTCATGTTTTCAGCAGATAGTAGCTTGGCTTAAGACTATTAGTGAAAATGATTCCGTGGGAAATTATGTCTCTCTCTCTCTGTGTCTCTCTCCATCTCTCTTTGTCGACACCACTGACATGTCACGTTGGGCCTAATTTTACCGTTGATTGAATGCTAATTAGTGGATTAGGAGATCATATGAACATTGTGATGTGGATTGACCAGGTGTCAGTGTTCACTGACCAGTGTAGTCACTTGGCCATTTTCAGTTTGACTGCACAATTAGGTATAGGCGTTCAATAGAACAATTTTGATGTGGTCTGACCAGTGGTCACTTTGGCCGATTTCACTGTTTGACTGCAAATTAGTGTATAGGGTTCAAATGAACAAGGTTGAGTGGTTGAACAGGGGTCAATGTTCACGACCAGTGGTCAGACCACTTTAAAAATTGTTCATTTGAACTTCTAATACACAAATTAGCTGTCAAACAGTAAAAATAGGCCCAAGTATGTACCATAAACTTTTTTTTCTTGGCACATTTTATATATAATACATTAACAATACCTACCATACCATACCATACCATACCATACCATACAAGAGATACACATTTTTCACATCTTGATGCACCTGTCATCCTCCACGATCCCGTTCCACGAAGAGGTCAAAGGTGAACACATACAGAGCAAACTTACAATGTGGACTGCAGGCCAGTTGATTAATATATGGTTGTTCATTGATATTAAACATAAACATCCATATCATTACGAGCATAGCATACATAGTGGTAAGAAAAGTGGTTCTAAAAGCAACAACTTTCTATGACGAGTAAACTGTAGGAAAATGGTGTGGTGGTGGTGTGTGGTTGTGTGTGTGTGGTGTGTGGGTGTGGTGTGAGAGATGCAACAGACAACAAGATGTCAAAAAATACATGGCGCTTAGAACAGTTAAATTTCTCTACTCTAGAAATAGCAGGAAAGGAGGAAATTCAGCATGTAATCCAGCTTTGCAGTTCATGGCTCAACACACCTCTCCACCAACTGGTCGTCTTCTAACCATCAGTTACTGTCATGCAATCCTTCTTTGTAAAGTTCATGGCATCACACACCTCTCACACCAACGTCGTCTCTACACAATCACTGTTCACGGCCATTTAATACCTACTTTGTACAGTCATGCCATACACACCTCTCCACCAACTGTGCTTCTTCTCACCATCATGCTACTGTCATCAAACGCTTTGTGCAGTTTATACCATAACCACATCTCCACAACTGTCTTTTCACACCAATTCCCTGGTACTCATTCAATCCTCTGTGTACAGTTTTATACCATCACACACCTCTCACAACTGTCTTCTACACCATCACTGTTACTGTCCATTCAATACCTGCTTTGTACAGTCATGGCATCCCCACACCATCTCCACCAACTTTCTTACACCACCACTGTACTGTGGGCAGAACTGCCCTATACACACCATTCCTAAAGCATAAGGAACAATCAAAGCCAAAAAGAATTACTTTTTGTTTTGTCTATCAGTGCAGAAATGTGGGCCTGAACTAGCTCAGTGGGTGGACGTGTTGGACTCCTAACCTCACATCTGTGGATTGTGGAGTGACAGGTTCAAAATCTCCAGTGGGTATTCTACTATCTCCACCCACCTCCTTCTCTAGGTAAAAATGAACATCCAACACCTTCATGTGTGACATGCGTTTGTTTCACTAATTGAAATTAACAGATTTTGGTTTGAAACTTTAATACAGTGTATTATTACATTCTAATAGTAAAAAAACATTGGCCACAAAACAATTAAGCTGTATCAGACTTTGACTGGTCAATAAATGAAAAACAACACACAAACCAACCCAACAGAAGGAACAACAGAGAGGGAAAGAGAAGGATCCACCATCTCTTACAAAGAATGTTATTTTGCTCACTATCTATTCAACAGGCATTAGTGTTTTATTTTATATTACACAATTTATGTATCTTTTCTGAATTTTGTGTGTGCTAGTTTCAACTCCTGTAAAATCATTATTTCTACAAACTATATGCAGTTTCTTGGAGACCACAGTCTGTGCTATTGATGTTTACCATGTTACTGGTGTTTTCTCTGAACATGTTTCTTCATACCCTGTTTAAGTCTGAAAGTAGAAGGACAGTGAGGACAGCTATGGGGTTTCTGTCCAGTGTGCATCAGACGATGGTTTGCCAGATTGCCGGACTGAGTGAAACCTTTCCCACAGTCTGGACACACGTAAGGTTTTTCACCAGTGTGGGTCAGACGATGTTGTATCAGATGTCTAGTCCTGATAAACCCTTTCCCACAGACTGAGCACACATGCCGCTTTTCTTTGCTGTGGGTCAGACGGTGTTGTGATAAATTACAGGCATGAGAATAACGTTTTCCACAATCTGAACACACATGGGGTTTTTCTTTAGTGTGGGTCAGATAATGTCTTTTTAAATTAAGCCTACTGATAAAACCATTCCCACAGTCTGAACACACATGAGGTTTTTCACCTGTGTGAATTCTCTTGTGCACTGTTAATTTTCTATTTTCAGAGAAAGTTGCTCCACAGACATCACAGAGATGGGGTCTGACACCTTCATGAACTGACTTTATGTGATGCTGTAAAGCACCTGACTGCTTAAAACCCCTGTCACAACGTGGACACTTGTAAGGCCTCTCCCTGTGTGCATTCTCACACTGTGTTTTGTCAAACTACACTTCAGTAAAACTCTTACCAACACACATCACACACAAATGCCTTAACACCGACTATTGAATCAGTTTGTGGTTCTTCAGATTTTTTTGAGTTACAGAAAGGACTTTCCACAAACATCGCAACTGTGTTGTCTCTTCTTTTTCTTTCCATCATAATCTCAGTATCTCTATCATTAACTTTCTTTGTTGTCATTGTTTCTGATGCATGATATCTACCATCCTTATCCATGTCCGGTGTTGTAGTTCTTAGCTCCGCTCTGTCAGGTGTACAGAGGTCCAGGGAACCCCATGTGGCAGTGTCGTCTCCTTGACTGATGCCGTGGAGTTCCCAAACTGTGACCGAGTGCAAAGGTCTGCCAGAACAAAAGTAGCACTCATGACTTGTGTTCGAGTACGCAGGCGACCCAGAATGTTTTGTCAGACATGGCTGTACTGTGCTGGTAGACAGCTGTGAGGTGCTGGTCTGGTGATCTTCCTCCATGGAGCCCATGCTGGTTCCAGCTTCTGGAAGACTACAGAAAGCACAACTTCCACTGCTTCCTCTCATATCCATTTCTTTTTTTGCAAAAAGAAATGCATTACAAATGCAACATTTCTTTTGTGATTAATCATCTTCGAATTTTATGCTTTGTAGTTTGTAAAGTTATGCATAAACACAATGGTTTTTATATACTTTGCCACTAAATTTTGTTTTAAATATTTGCTGTGCTCCGTCATAGTATATATCACTTATTCAACATAGTTCATGTTTTGTTACACACTTGGAAGTTTGGACACGGAGTCTCTCCCCGTGGGGATACCGGGGGGTCCTTTTCTTAAAAAATGGTTCCTCTAACTTTCTGGAAGTGCTGGCTTGTAGCTTTCCTCTAGTCTGCCACTCTTTTTGGACTCTGCCTTTTTCCTTTGCTTATTGTCATCTACTATCTTTCTGACTTGAATGGCCCATTCTCCTGCCTTTTTTCCCCCAAAAGACTTCCAAATAATTGTGTCTTCGTTTGAGTTCCTCCAAATCAGAATGTGGTCACTGTACTGCAGCGGGAGACCAGTGAGAGCTAAAAAAAAACGGGCACATGCGTGCTTACCCATTGTGGCCTGGGAATGCAGAAGAAGAAGAAGAAGTGTTGTGTTTTGAGGGTTAATGTGTGTGTTTAGTGAGTGTGTGTGTGGTGTGGTGTGTATGTATGTGTGTGTGTCCCAGTTAGACATGATCAACCATGGACTCCCAGACCGTGCAGAGGAGGCAACGCGTTATTTGGTGGAGCTTGGATTTTTTTTTCTTTATAGATTCTTGCTTTGGGGGACATATCTCACTCTCTGATCAAACAGACTTATGGACAGCTGTCCAGTGGGGAAGTTGCACCAAAAGCCAACTCAATCCATTCGCGTTGGCTTCAGCACAAAGTCATGTGCCCATGCCTCCTAGTTGTGATGGTCATAATAGGTCATTCAACACAGACTAAACTGTACGACTATCAGGATTTCCCTGACTGCCTATTAGGATTATAGTCCATGCCCATGCCTCCTAGTTTGATGGTCATATCATTGATCAAAGACTAACTGTACCCACTATCACATGTCCCCTTGACTGCTATTGATGAATTACGCCAACTAAACATTGACTTAGTCTTCAACGTACAAAGCACTGATAATAGTTGACAGTAAAACACAGAGATGCTTTGTACTCACTTTATGTTCAGTCCTGTCCCTTGGAAAAACCTGCAACACACAATTATCAACTGTTTACTATCTTATTTAACTACTGTATCTTCTTTTATGATAAAGTCAATCACTCAGACGGTCCCCTCCTCCTGTCATATGAGTGCAGATGTGCATGCTGCCAAATCTAGGGTCTGTAGTACAATCAGTTGAGCAAATAACATACTAGCAAAATACACATGTGTGTGCAGCATGCACACCACACACACCGCCACATACAAGACCACACACCAGACAGACAGTATGCATGTTCACCATGCAGAGAGACAAGAGTCGTTTTTTTTGTTTTTTTTAGATCTTTCTAAATCTAAAAATAGATGACATTCTAAGTGAAAAGAAATAGAATCGAGAATCGAGCCCTAGATTTAGATATCACATACCTATTCTCTGTACTCTCTCTCGTGATTGTGTGTATGTGCATGTGTGTGTGTGGTGTCGTGCATGTGGTGTTGCATGTGTATGTTTTAGTTCACAATGACATCATTATACGGTTCAAAAAGAGAGAATGGGATTTGGGATGGGACATCAATTATTTTGACATATTAGATATATACTATGGTACGTCGCACCAATACACCCAGGGGAGCATGGTCTATGCGTACAACCCTTACCGTGTGCTCCAAAATAACGGTCAGGGATTCATGACACTTACCCATGCATTCGTCATGCATTCTATTAACCAATTTGTTGTGGACTTTATGCATATACACTTACATGCAATCTGGCGAACTTTCGACCCACACTAAGTTCCTTTTACGTTGAAATCATTAGTAACATGAGTAGATTCATATCTTAACCGTCTATTAACTCCCGTGAAATTATTACGTCTTTTCCATTTCAATGGCATAGAGAAGGCATAAACTAATGGCTTCGAAGAAAATGACAATGGTTCTGTGACTTCCTTCAGAATCTCTAGGATTTCAAGGGGGGTAGCGCACGACTTCCAACCACCCACGTCAGACCTGTTTTTTAAAACTCTGGTTATCCCTTCTTGCGTATGTCTTTACATCTTTGGTAAATGTCTTAGCAGTGCCCAAAATACTATTGCCTCATTAAGCCCATGATGTCTGTTGAATACAGATCCCCAAGTGCCACTGACTCTGAATCTGGTTCTCTGTGTCCACTGAAGTGCGAGTCGTCAGAATCATCCAACTCTGTCTTGAAGTTGACCTCTGACATCTCTACTTATTCAGGGGATGCCATTGGGTCACGGTGGTCTGAAATCACATTATTATAGACTTATTTTTTGAAAAAAATAAGGGAGAGCACTTCGTGAAAATAAGAGTTGCTTACCTCCATTACTCAGTCAAATACAATAGCAACAATGGCGTCAAAGTCAGCGACTTGGAAACTTTTTTTTTATAGAAAAATGAGCGGTGGCCAGTGGCCACAAACTGATAAAACATGCACAATGTGACGGAAAATATAAATGACATCAAGTTTAGAATGATGCATGGTGTTTTAAGTGCTGTATGTTTTCTCAAACACACGAGGCGAGAGCTGGGATCTACCTGATGGTAGAGTAACTTCCCCGTTTGACCGATTGAATTAAGCAAGATAACTCACACACACCATGAAAATGCTATATTTAACTCTAACAATGATCTCCACAGGCACACATCTAACAATCGACTCAGTTCTGTCATGGAGAACAACTGCTAAAAAAAAAGTTTGTGTTTTTCTTTCTTCCCCAGGGCTGTGTGTATTCCACTGAGACAGTTACATCCGCCTCCATCCTGCCCCCTTCCTCACTACCTGTACCCAAACCACTACTGCCTTTTACCTTCAGTCTCTTTTAACTTCAACATGCCTCCCCCTACCCACCTCCTTCTGTGCTGTCATCAAAGCAGCCAGTTCATTTCATGAGCCTGTTCTTATTCTTGCACCCCACCCCCTTCCCAAAGGTTAATGCATCAGTCACCAAAAATGCTGATGCCAAAAGGAAGAATAAATATATTCCACAGCCCCCCCCCCCCTTTCCACAGCAACCCATAAACACACAACACAAACATTCTCACCCACCTTTAGAAAAATGCGTAAAACATCTGACCATTCTCTCACCTCAAGCTCAGAGATAAATTCCCAGATACAGAGCCAGCTTGAACTGCAGTAGTGTCCTCAGTCCATGTCTCAGTTTTCACTGGTTGAGATGGAGAAGTAGTTTCAGCAGCACGACACATAGCGATGCAGGTCTCCAGATTCAGATCAGCCTTTTGCAACAGTCGCTTTCTGGTAGAGCTGTTTTTAATTCCTACCACTATTCTGTCTCTCAACAGACTGTCTTTCAAGCAATCACAGAAATGACAAGGTTGAAGCAAGAGTGCAGAGAGCAGAAATGTAGTCATCCACAGTCTCACGAGCCTTCTGCTTTCGTGTGTTGAACACATATCTTTCATAAGTTTCGTAGGTCTTTTGAAGGAAATGATCATCAGTGATAATATTGTCCATGGAGAGATGTACTGCTTGTTGCTTTCCACTGAACATGGTGATAGTCAATCCTTTTGGACGCAGTCAAGAGACTGACACTGTAGATGTGTAGTACTAGTACTTAGTAGTAGACACTGAGACAAGCAGGATGTGGGATACATAGATCCTTTGTTCACAGGCTGGGGATCTCTGGAGAAGAAATGTATGATTTTGTGTTTTCCCTTTAGGTCTTATACATTGAACCTCCTCCCTTATAAGCCCTTTTTTTCCCCCAAAATCATCCAAAATTAGGTCTTTATTTAGGAGGGGTCTTATAAGAGAGTTAATTTAAATACTTACAAAGAAGGGCAATGTTTCAGAGAAGTAGTTCATATATGTGAGGGATTCTTATAAAGGGAGGTTCCACTGTATTAGTATGGCATGCCAGGTTTCTGTCAACGTTTTCACGCAACATGAGGGTTTCAAAGTTGACAAGTCCCCTGGTCCTGATGAAATTCATCGTAGAATAATTAAAGAATTAGTCTGAACTAGCCTTACCTTTTATCTATTTGTTCAATATGTCTATTAAAGAGGGTAAAATGCCAGCAAAATGGAAGGAGGCAGAGGTCAAACCAATTTTTTTAAAAGGAGACAAAAGTATTTGTAAAGTTTTTGAAGGATTTATTCTTATGTGAACAATTGATAAAAAAAATTCTGCTTTCAAAAGATCAGTTTGGTTTCACTAAAGGTCGCTTATGTGTCACACAGTTGTTAGTGATGATTAATGGTTGAGATGTCCTCGCTGGATGATGGTGTGCATTGATTTTTTGTTTTTTTTTGTTTTTTTAATGACTGTTATTTAGATTTACACAAGGCTTTCGACACTGCCACATCAGAGACTTGTACACAAACAAAGAGGTTATGGTGTTAATGGCAACCTCTAATCTTGGATAGAAGATTTTCTATGTGAACGTACTCAGTATGTCAATGTTAATAATTCTTGTTCAGATAAAATACAAGTTACAAGTGGAGTTCCCCAGGGAAGTGTCCTTGGCCCTACCCTTTTTATTTATTCTATAAATGACTTGCCAGAAAAGGTTGAGTGTGAAGTTAAAATATTTGCAGATGACACAAAAGCCTATTCCACAGTAAATGATAATATAGGAATCAAAAGAAAAAAACTCAGAAGTGTATTGATTCTTTGGTTGATTGGTCAGAAGAGTGGCTTGATGAATTTTAATAGTCAAAAATGCAAAGCGATGCATCTTGGAAAAAAACGAACCCGATGCATGAGTGTTTTATGAATGATGGTGGTGTCAGAATGGTTCTTGAGAGCACAAATGTGGAGAAAGACCTTGGTGTTCTGGATCTGGATCTGGAGGTATACATCCCAGACGCCACTTCTGACGATAGTCGATAGACGCAACGGAACTAGGAGTAGGAGGGCGCATTCCTTATTATAATTAAAAGAAAAAGATAGAAATCCATTGCTATCTTTTGAACCACATATCAACGACACTGTTGAAAAAAAGCAAACCGTACTGCTGGACTACTAATCAAAACAATAACTAATAAATCAAAGGAAAATATGCTACCTCTTTATAAAACATTAGAACGCCCCTTATTAGAGTATGGAAATCCTGTCTGGTGTCCCTTTTTAAGAAAACATTTTTATCATATAGAAGGTGTTCAAAGAAGATTTACGAAAACAATTATTGGAACCAAAAATATGGACTATGAATACAGACTAAAGTATTTGGGAATGCCTAGTTTGGAATACAGACGTCTAAGAAGTAAGAGGCGATTCTGATCGAGGTGTATAAAATTCTTAACAAGTTCTATGATCCTAACAGTGACACAACTAAAACTTTACTAACTCTAACTGATGAGGAAAAAACACAAGGGCATCATTTCAAGCAAACAAAAAAACCTAAAGAACAGTCATTCAGTTCAAACCTTTTTATTACTAACAGTAACAGAGTAATAACTGCATGGAACAAACTTTCTAATGAAACTAATTGCAAATGCATCACCACTAAATTATGTTTAAAAATCTTATTGGCAAAAAATGTAATACTATTAATAATATTATGTACTCCACAAATTTTTAAAAAAAGAAGAAAAAAAGAAAGCCAATTAAATGATACGGTATAATTTATAATTCATATGAAAAATATCTAGAGGGCAAAATGCTTCAAAAAACCTAGAGCCTAAACTGATATGATACAGAATCTTCAATCTTCAATGTCATGAGTTGGCTGCCTAAGGCGAAGAAGAAGAATATATGTATGCAGTGTGAATATCATAATATACAAAGAAAATTTAGGGCACAAGCAATATGAGTTATCAGGAAAGACTGACATACTTAAAACTACCAAGACTAGAATACAGAAGACTTAGTTAGAGGTGATCTTATAGAAGTATACAAAATTTCTCCGTGGTTTTTATGACTATACTACTACTACCGCAAAACAATTAATAACTCTGTGTGAAGATGAAAGAACCCGCGGTCATACTTTTATTAGTTTTAAATTAATTAAAAAAACCTACTAACACCAAACTTGCACAAACCTTTTTCACTAACTGTATTACTAACGCATATGCAATAACCTCCCAAACGAAGCAGTACAATGCATCGTCACTAAATGCAAGCGGGTATCCCTGAATAACCGGAACTCCCAAAACTCCCCGGAAATTCACGGAAATCCCCAAAACTCCATGGAACTTCCCGAGTCAACGGGTCAATCTTTACGAGTGTAAACAAATGATCACAGTTCACCATTTGATCGCCAGTTAACGATTTAATCGGCGATCAAAATCCAAAGGTAAGTCCCAAAATGCCGGTACTACTAGAGCCCGAAAACAACCGAAATCGACCGCAAACAACATTACATCATGACCTTATTTTTAATTCTGATTCTGTTAATTGAATGGGCCATTTTCATCAGATCTGGTTCTCTAAAATACAAAATTCAACTCATCATTTGTGTGAAATTTCAGCAGACGACACCCGTCATGTTCTCACCCGACTCTATCCACATTTTCCTTTAAGCTACAAATGAATCCATGCTATTTAGATTGGGGAGTAGATTGTCTTGTACATATAAATATGCATAGTCAAAAGAATATGGGAAAATAAGAATAAAATCTCATTAGAAAAGAAAAACCATAAAAGGAACTGAAAAATTGGAATGTAAAATTTTCTTTAAAACAATAATTTATTAATGAATTTTTCTTACAGTAAAACACACACACACACACACGCATCAACATCGTCATCAATTTCCAAACAGAGAGTAGAATCAACAAATTTTCTTTCTTACTTTGTGTCGTAATAATTTCGGGGATTCCCAGGGGAGTTTGGGGAGTTCCGGTATTCAGGGGTACCCAATGCAAGAACTCATTAGATCGACATTTTCAAAATACTGTTTATTCAGTCAATTTAAATAAATTAGACAAATAAAGCATGACTGCCTAAGTAGTCGATCGGTAATGCCGATACAACATAAATAACAAAAGGAATCAACCTAGAGGGCAAAAGGCTAAAATAGTAAAAAGCCTATAGTCAGTAGAAGAAGAAGAAATGTTGGTGTTTTACGTCCTCTCGAACCCGGGTGGGGTACAGATGGGACATGTATATTAGTAGGGTATGAAAAAATGAGGAAAACACATCACAGGACATACATAGACAGAACAAGGACAACACATATAGTGAGGAGGGGGTACTGATATTCTGTTATAATTCGCATGTCAAAATATTCTTAGAGAGGATTGTAGTAGTAGTAAGTAGTAGTAGTAGTAGGGACAGGCTCTCAAGCCTAGGCCTCGCGGCCTACATAACGTCCCCTCTTTGGCAATGATGTTGCAAAAATTATTTTGGGTCTGAGCAAGTTTTTGAAAGACAATCCATCAAACTTATTAAAAAGACTCTGAAATTTCTGACTGAATCCCAGAAGAATTTTTAAGGTGTTAATATTAGTTTTGCAAACTAATTTCGTGTCTAAAAAACTACGAACGCAAGTTCGTGTTCTAGAAGTTAATATTTACATAAAATTATTTTAAGATTCATGTATTTTGCTGGGCCTATAGTCAGTATAGTGCCATGATATCTATATTATCTCTATCTTATTATATCGTAGTAGGTTGCAGATCCATATGCAGACGACCACTTCTAGTTTTGTTCTCTC
>JAGGCT020004036.1:3491950-3521336 GCA_017654935.2 Phymorhynchus buccinoides
TACTGTAACATAATATATTAATTACTGAGGGCAGGATGAAAAAAAACCTTGATCAGTTTATTCTTTAACCCCCAATAAAGGTCAGTTTGACTTAACTTGACTTGACTTGACAGGTAAAATGTCAAATAAATGTCCAACTTTTACTTAGAAATAAAATGTTGACGTAAAATGGTCAACAAAGACAAAAACTTGTTGTTAGGTACTCAATCCTTTGCCCTATTGTTATTATGTACACTAGCGCAACTCCGAGTACCGGTAACACCTAGTAACGGTAACGCCTAGTACCGGTAACGCCAAGTACTGGTAACGCTGAGTACAGCAAATTTGAAGCGATTCGGTTAAGAAACGGCGGAGTTATTTGTGAAAAGGTGAAGCGGTGTATATCGCGCGCGTTTCTTAATCGATTCGCTTCCGGTTTGGCACACAGATAGTCACCGTCACCGGTCATCTACCTCCCAAATTCGAGGGCAATCCGTCCAGAAATACCGGAAGATACTGGCGCCGAGAGGCCGGTGGATACGCGTTTCGCGCATTTGCCAAACCGCGCAAATGACACGGCCGCCTCGGTTGCCGTTGCCATCGCCCCGTTAGGGCTCATAGCAAATTTGAAGCGATTCGGTCGAAAAACGGCGGAGTTATAAGGCCCGTTTTGTGTTTCAGACACACACACACGGACACACTTGCCTTTTTAATTATATGATGATTAAGAATCAAACTCGTGTGATATAAAGGATCATATTAATTTCAGTGTCAATTATGTGACAGGCTAGGGCCATTGCAGATCTCCTGGATAAGTTCCGGTGGTCGTTTGTCTCGGTGTTGTACGAAAATGATGACTACGGCAAAGCTGGCTTCTGGATGCTGCAGCAAGAGATGGAAAAGGTCGGATCCTGCTTTGCTGTCGCCAGCAGCATCCATGCTTTAACTAATTTTCAGGTTAGATGATATTACAATCTAATTGAGACTAATAATGATGATTTTATCTTTTCTGTTCAATTCATTTCAATCCCATTTTTCTTCTCCCAGTTCAGGAAGAACTAAAATGTGTCTGGATGAACTTTGTCTGAGCTGTCCAAAAACCGATAATCATTAACCCCTATAACCATACATATTTGTAATCAGCATCAGTCAAGGCACGTGGTGGAAGAAATTAGGGGCCAGTTGTAAAGTAGAAGTAAGAAAGCTAATAGGCCATAGGCTGCAAACCGTTGGCCACAGTTTCCCATGGGATTAAAAACAATTATGCATGGTCACCTGACCTACCCAAAGTTTTGCCACTGACTCTAAAGGTTTTGTTTTTAAGGCTCAGAAGATAATACATTTTCTGCCCAATGAACGGTCTCACGTTTGCTAGGTTTCATTCGCAATACACTACTATAGTTCTAGATCTTTTAAGTGAGAGTTATTTCCCTCTTGCTAATTAAATATAATGTCAAAGTGGCAGACGTCTGTCTATTCGCAATTCACAGGCATTTCTGTTCAACTGTTTCTCTTTATCACAGGATATAGTGGATAGATTAAGAAGCCGACCAGAGGCCCGTGTGGTGATCCTGTTCCTCGACCAATTGCATCTCACCAACCTATTTGAAATAATCTTGTCAAGGAAAGTGGAGAACTACTTCACTTGGGTAGGATCCGACGCTGTTCATTTTGCTTTAGGTGGCTTGGGCAAGTTCGGGGCTGTCCTACACGGTTCATTCATCATCAGACTTTCAGTCAGTGTCATTAAAACGCTTTGAGGAGCGATTCCATACATATTGACATTGAAAACAGGATCACATCCACCCTTGGTTTGTGCAGAGTTCGCCGCGCCAGGCTTCAAATTGTTCATTAGAATCCGTCTGATTACCAGGCCTGCAATGAACAGATGATTGGACAGGTTTGATATTTTTTTTTCAAACATTTTTTGTTGGTGATGGGGGGGTTTTGTTTTTTTTTTTTTTTTTTGTTTTTTTTTGTGGGTTGGTTAATATGAATTAAAACCTGAGGACGGAGAATCGTTGGCCATTGATGCTGTCTACGCCTTGGCGCATGCTCTGGATGACCTGCTGAAAACGTGCACTGAAGATGACGTGAAGAAGTGTGTGAAGCCCCTGGAGTTGAGAGACAGTTTGAGGAGGGTGAACTTTGTTGGAGAGGGAGGCAACATCAGCTTTGATGACATAGGGAACGGACGCGTGGGATACGAAATCTACAATGTTGTATATAAAAACAAGCGACTTGAACATCAGAACGTTGGAATATGGAACCCAGCTATAAATGGCTTTGACTCATTCAACAAGGTAAAGGAAACGTGCGTCATGGCTTGTTTGTTTTTCATTACGGCTTCTAATATGAGCTATGTGTCCCTTTACTCCAGAACGACATTGTCTTTAAATCGCCTAGAAAACTATATTTCTTTTTTTTTGGGGGGAGGGGATGGCTAAAAAATTCCAGCTGGTTTTGGTAGTATGATATTTAAAAAAGTATTATGTTAAAAAAAATGGCCACTTATGATGATCAATATGATATAACCGTTTAAAGATAGAAATTTTATTTTGCAAATTCTATCTTTAAACGGTTATAATTCTTATTCACATATAGTGGGTCTAATTTTTTTACCATTACTACTTCTTCAAACCGTCAAATGCTACCAATGCCAGTTGGGATGTTCTTGAGCCATCTACATAAATAAAGCAATTGAATTATCTCAGTTTTGGCAATGTCCGATTTTAGAGACCTTTTATGTCACACTCAATAGCTTAGTATGTAATTCTGTCTAAGCTATTGGTAGTTGAACGGCTCACGTGTTTACCGCTCTAATGAATTTATAAGGAGTTACATAGCTGTTGCTTGTAGATCTAGGTTTGTTTCACACGCTTGTAGGATGATTGCCTCTCTCGGTTTCAACAATAACGCTATGGTATATGGTATCAATTAAGAACAAAAAGGGGCATCAAAAGTGATCCGGCTATCAGGCTATTGCACACTCTACCTATCGAGTCAACACATGATATGTGCATAAACTACATGTTTTACTGGCTAAATCACATTTGCCTTTAAAAATAATGTAACATGTATGCACACCTACATTACATATCATCAAAAATTTAGTCTTGATACCTTCCCAACCTCTATTAATAATGGAATATATGACATTGTCAAATCCCGAACAATGTCACATTCCCTCCGCCGCAACGACTTAGCTTGCGCTCTATCTTTGGCTACATCGCTGTAGCTTGAAGTATAGGAACTGCTGTACGATTTCCTGAAAATTAGTCGTTGATATGAGTTTGAGCATCATTCGCTAGAGAATTTATGATAACAGAGATAGGCGCCTAGCGTTCGGTTTACAGACTACAGACTCCGCGCCGAGATGGGAAAAAAAAAACAGTTTTTCTTGGGAAGTAGTGCTGTTTTATTTTTGGAGGCAACTTTCAGCTCATACATCAGTTTCATAGGAAGGGCTCGTAACCGGTTTTTCAATGCGCAGAATGTAAGACCCAGTTTTTCCGATTCAAACGGCGTGCGTTTTATTGCCGGCACCGGCTAATTATTACTATTGAGCGCGGCACGGTCGCTATTTAGGGCATACTTAGTGGTAGCAGATGGTTATTCGTAAGTCTCCAAGTCTTTTTAAATAATAAAATAATCTTTTTTGAATCACTAAACAAAATCTGTTTACAATCAGAAAAGAAAGCTGTTTGGACTAAAACTAAAAAAATATTTCTTCCAACAGGTAACAGAATGGCACAGAGGTAACGCGTACGCCTCGTTTACAATAAACACGAGTTCAGGGGATTTTTCCTCTCACTCTGCAAAAGTCCTTGACGGTCTGAACGTGAAGTCTTTCTGGATGAGGAGGGGGGGTATATAAACCGAGGTCCCGTGTGCCCATGCGTCTTTAGTACCACCCCACTATTAAACCCAGTGGCAACGAAAAAGTTGTAATTTGGTCAATATTTACTACTGGTGCGATGTGACACCTCCGCTTCCTTCCTCATCAGTCACAACAAAATCGCATGCAAATAAAAATGATCGGAATGTACATCAATTACATTTTAAAAAAAAAAAAAATGGGTGGCGCGCCTCTGGCTGCGACGTGCTCTCCAGGTGGGAGCAACACGAATTTCACAGAGACACCTCTGTGACTATAAAGTACTAAATACCAGTACAAAATACTACTCACAAAGCATATAATTGTACTGTTTTCAACTACGCTAGAAAGCTATTTGGAATCCTAGAAGAAATATTGAATTATAAAAGAAGGCTTTTTCGAATTAAACAAAATCTTTTGAATCAAAGACAAATGCTGTTTTGAATCGCAAAAAGAAATCTATTTCAAACTACAAACAAAGCTGTTTTGAATATCAAAACGAAGCTTGCTTTGAATTACAAATTATATGCTATCTTAAATCACAAAAGAAAAGCATGGTGTGAATCAGGGAACAAATGTTGTTTCAAATCATAACAAGAAAACGATTTGGTTCCGCAACAAGAATACTGTTTTGAACCCCAAGCAAGTATTATTTTCGGAAAAAGGAGATTTTTTTAATTCACAAAGCGAAACTGCTTTGAATCACATCACAAAACCACAGCTATTTCAATTCACAAGACATATTTTTTTCCCTATCTTAAAGCAGAAACTGTTCCTAATCACAATAAGAAAGCTGCTTGAAAACACAAGAAAGCTTTATTTTCTAATTTTAAAAAAGCTTTCTTAATTCACAAAACAAAAGCTGCTTTGAATCACAAATCAGAACTATTTGAAATCACCAGACAGGTTTTCCCCCTATCTTAAAACAAAAGATTCTCCAAATCACAAGAAATCTGCTTCAAGTCACGAGAAAGCTTATTACAGAAAAAAAAAATTGAAACCCCAAAACAAAGATCTAATAATATTTTTTTAAACAGTCAAGACGTTTCGTGTTCAACCCGTTTTCTAGTAACTAAAAGTAAATATTTTCACAAGAAGGCTGTTAGAATATCAGCAAGAAAGCGGTTATCAATCTTAAAAAGAAAACTGAGTGATGGAAGTGTTGTAATGATTTACCTAACAGGAATGACATTTCCATTCATCGGTTCATCAACGGTCATAAATAACATGTTTAAAAAAATATTTCTCTGTCATGTTCATCATTCCTTTCCCTCACATTCTTGTACTTTTTACATGCATTGCCTATGCATCATTTTAAATGAAAGAAAACTTATTGTTCATTGCATGATTTTAAATGAAAAAACTTATTGTTCATTGCATCAATGAAAGAAAAGTTATTGTTCATTGCATTTGATTTTTTTTGTCTTGCCCACACAACCTCACACTCATACATATAAGCACGTGTGCGCCCCCCACCCCTCACCCCCCTGCGGCCGTGGGTGTGTCACCTGCATCCCCCCCTCCTTACACACGAACACACATCACACCAGAGAGAGAGAGCATAGAGAGAGAGAGAGAGAGAGAGAGAGAGAGAGAGAGGAGAGAGAGAGAGAGAGAGGAGAGAGAGAGAGAGGAAATCAACACGTATTAAAAAGAAAAAAATTGGTCAAGGCTATGATCTAAAATAGTTTGTTTGCAGGATCACATTACCTTCAAGCCGAGATTTAGAGGAGGTCCATCTTCAGAGATTATCGACAAAGATGGTTCCCATGCTACACCCCAGTCAGTTTGCAGCAAACCATGTCAACCTGGCTATGAAATGGTTATTGGTCAGCCCCACTGCTGCTTCAAGTGTGTCAAGTGCAAGTCCAATGAAAGGACGGTGCCAGTTAAGGTTGGTGACATCCAATGCCAGATATGCCCTTCTGAGTCCAATTTCACGTGGCCGGATGAAGAAACAAAGACCAAATGCCTGCCCATTGAACCAGTATACCAGCTTGGTATCCAATATCCCGATGGTGTCATGTTGCTTACACTGTGCGTCCTGACGTTTTGTTTGGGAGCTGCTACCACCGTGCTCTACTTTATGAACGGTTAGTTTGCTGTTGTAGCTGTTGCTGTCGTTGTTGTTATTGTCTAAGAAGATGCATCTCGTGACATACTTGTTAATTGTACGTGTTGTTTCTGGTTGATCAAGTTTTGTGTATATATTGATTTATGCGTATAATGTTAGTAGATATGCGTTTTGTATTTTTTGTACATGTCGATGAATGGGAATAGTGTGTGTGTGTGTGTGTGTGTGTGTGTGTGTGTGTGTGTGTGTGTGTGTGTGTGGTGTGTGTGTGTGTGTGTGTGTGTGTGTGTGTGTGTGTGTGAGAGAGAGAGAGAGAGAGAGAGAGAGAGAGAGAGAGTCTGTCTGTGTGTGTGTGTGAGTGTGTGCCCCTTGTGTCTGTATGTGTCTATGTAGTTTCAAACTTCTATCAAGATTCAAGATAAGTTTAAGCCTTTTTCTCCTATTGGAGAGTGGAGGATACAAACACAAAACAAAAATGATACATTGGATCACATCATCAAACGATAAGAAATGAAACAAATTTTGAGATTAAAAATGACGTTTCACAAGTCAGAATAACAAATGTACGTTTTGGGAAGTATATATATTATTGACATGAAATGTATTTAAACGACTTTTGCCTGCTTTATGAATTTACTCAATTTAAGTTGTGTTTTCTTGTTAGCACGGAACAGATTGCAAAGATTAAACATTGATAAACAAGATTGATACTTTTTAGCAATAAACATTATCCGAAGTAGAGTAAATTTTGGGCATTGCAAAACAAAATGAAACTCATCACCGGCAGTATTTCATGCTACATTCTTTACATATCCTATTCTCTCTGATCTCATCCTCTCTTCTTTTAACTTCGATCGACAATTTATGATTACACAACGACATTTTATTAATGGATAAATGAATATGCCTTGTCAAATGATTATGTCCTTGTCAAATGATTCTGTACCTTTTCAGAAATCAGTAAAGTATCTGGGTGTCTGCCTGGATGAAACACTTTCTTTTGATCGGTCAACTTTCTGCCATCTTTAAAGACTAAGTTCTATTCGTTCGTATATCTCTCAGTTGAAGCTGCTACTCAACTTGCTGTTTCTTTCATACTGTCCAGGCTGGATTACTGCAATGCAGTTCTTGCAGGTCTCCCTCTTTCTTCTGTGAAGCGTCTTCAGAGAGTCCAGAACAGTGCTGCCAGGGTTGTGCTCAGAAAGCGTAAGACTGACTCAGTGACACCACTGTTGAGACAGCTGCACTGGCTCCCTGTTGACGCGAGAGTCGACTATAAAGTGGCCACTCTTGCCTATCGTTATTTCGAAGACACTCTTCCTGACTACCTCTCTTATCTCCTCTCTGCCTACATACCAGAACGCAACCTCAGATCAAGCAACCTAAAACTTCTCTGCAAACCTGTCACCAAGTACAAAACAGTTGGAAACAGATCTTTTCGTTTCTAAGCACCACACATCTGGAACAATCTCCCTTTCCCCTCTCCGCAGCGGCTCTCCGTCTCTGTCTTCTTTCAAAACTGGCCTGAAGACGCATCTTTCCAGAAAATATCTCTGTTAATTTCTGTCTGTCCATGCACTGTCAGTCAACCCTGTAAAGATTTTTTTTATATTATTAAATAATTCCTGTTTTATGTAGATATTTTACATGTGAGTTGTGTGAGTGTGATGAACTGCTTTTTTATTTAAAAAAAATTCTAAATAATTTTAAGTACATGTATTTTGAATACCTTTTGTGTGTAAACTTTCTTCTTTTTTTTTCATGTAAAGCGTGGTGAGTCCTGTTGTGTCAGGAGAATAGCGCTATAGAATTTTATTTATTATTTATTATTATTATTATGATTAAGTTGTGTTATGTATTTTTCTCTACAAAACTCACTTTTTATGCTTTTATAAAACACGCATTTGTTATTCCCTTCAAGCAAAGCTTCACATGATTTAATATATTGATCTTTTATGCTCTTAGTAATACTATCGCAAAACAATTCCCTGTTGTAGCCATTCTGTGAAAACCAAACAGTTATATCCACTGTCAACTAAAATTATTTGAATATTATTTAGCCATTTGGATGGACATTATTTATGTGCGCACAAGTTGAATAAAATTGCGTACATTTTACTCGAAATTTTATCTGCATTACGACTGTCAATAAATCCTGACCAAAAACGAATTAACCCACATTTATATGCCAAGTTTTCCAAGAACCATAGCTGACAGTCTGCCGTTTAAAAAAAATTCATTTGTAATTTTCCCCAAATATCAAGGTTCTCGTATCCCCATATTTCACATCCGTGCAACAAAATTGGAACACATTTTTTGGGGTACATATCTAAAATTATACATATAGGTAATTCTTGTTTTCTTGCAGTTTGTAACAATGAGAACATTGCTCTTACGGGCATGGTCATACACACTTTTCTTTGCTTTGAAAAACGTGCCTGTCTGACTGAACTAGATTCTGAGATATCTAAAAGAAGTAACTATATCAATGGTTTGCAAACCAAACTTAAACATGTTTCGTTAGCCGATTGGAATAGAAAACCATAATTTTAGTTTTAGATACATTAACTTCAAGTTTCCAGTCAAGGCAATATTCATGCAACAGATCAAGTGCCTTTTGCAGACCATTAGCTGATTCAGATAAAAGAATTGTAACATCTGCATACAAAAGCACTAATAACCGCAAATATACAGAGTTATTATTTTCATGACCAACATTGCTAGTATTCATATAAATTGCTGTCAAAAAGTTTTCTACATTATTCAAATATAATGAAAAAAGCAACGGTGATAGAGTTTCTCATTGACGCAGTCCTCTAAAGCTTCCAAAATAATCAGACTGTTCTCCATTTTGAATAACACAATATTTGATGTTATTGTACATTTTTATAATTACATTTGATATCTTACCATTGATATTTTGTTTAATAAGTTTTGTCCATAAGCCTAAGCGCCACACAGAATCAAATGCTTTTTTTTTATAATCAATGAATGCACAAACTAGTTCTTCTTTTTGCTCTTAAAAATATCAACCAGAATTTTCTAAACAAAAGCGTGATCAATAGTAGAATGATTAAAAAAACCCAGCTTGGTTTGCTTTCTGCTTTACAATTTCTCTGCGTATCTCTTTAGTGTAAAATATATCAATTTTGCTTAACTGCACACTTGCAAAGATCTGCTGACAGCGTGTGAATGGTTTGCTTAAAGGTGCTCAATTCGATTTTGTTATAAAATTATAAGAGTAACTGTTGGTTAACTAATTAACGTGCCTTTTGAGGAAAATCAAATATATAGGGGATAGTTACCCCTTCCGTACCACTTAATGGTAGAGAGCTCTGCCTCAACAGCGAATAATCTGGCAGTTATGGGCATTTCAGCATGCATTCTGCTGATGCAGTGCAATAATTGTATATTACTTCAAAGAAAAGGCTTACACTTTAGACTAACTATATGTAGTGATTTATAATTTTAGTCTTCGAAGTAATGAATTAGAAGACAGGCACCAAATTGGTTCCGCCTGGTTACTAGTATTGCATAAGGGGGTTTGTAGCAATAATTTAATGGTAGATGCATGGATATTGGCTTTTTTTCTTTCTTTTTTTTACACCCCTCTCTCTCTCTCTCTGATTTAATGATAACACAGTACAATTACATCTCTCTCTCTGCTTTAATAATAACACAATACGATTACATTTCTCTCTTTCTTTTTTTAATAACACAATACAATTACATCTCTCTCTCTCTCTCCTCCTCTCTCTCTCTCTCTCTCTCTCTCTCTCTCTCTCTCGATCTCGTCTCTCTCTCTCTCACTCTCTCTCTCTCTCTTTAATAATCTATCTATCTAGCTATCTCTGCTTTAATAATAACACAATAGGGGTGGTGGCTAGAACCTCCGGGTCAGGTCCGCCATTGCAAATTGGCTTATACTTTTTAGACTATTCGGCCATTTGTCACTTTTTTCCTCAATAGTTTGATGTGATATAACTGAGGTTTCACCATGCTTATGAATTCCTTGATGTGGCAGTGCCATGTATAAGACATAAGTAGTACTATGTACGTGACTAATGTAATTAAAAATAACACATCTCAGTTTTGTTTTTTGTGGGTCTTTTTTTGGCATGGAACATTTTCAGTTTTTGCCCACAAAAGGAACAAATTGACCCCAAGACTTTAAAGGTGGGCCCTGACGGATGAGTTTTTAACAAGAAACATGTCGAGATCACCAGAAAGACAGCCTTTTCAAGGATCGGAACACTCACTTTGCTCTGGTTTCCTAGAAATCAAACCGTCAAAACGGCGATTCCTCCTTGGCGGATATGCCGGAGATAAAAGCCATTTTGGATGGGGTGGGTGGAGGCCACTCATTGTGGTTGAAGCTTTTTTTTTCCTTTTGTAGTGCAGTAAAAAAAAAGAGATCTATTTCCTTTGTTGTGAGCGAAACTCCTTTTGGTAAACTGTATAAAAACTTAAAAACAAAAATAAAAAGGCTTGTATTGTGGAACTTTCGTGCAAACGATTTGGTCTAGATATAAACTCAGGCGGTCATTAGAAAAGATAAGGCACATGTCCTTCTTTCACTGAAAGAATTTGACTTCCAGCACCTCCGCCAAGGAGGAATCGCCTTTTTGACGGTTTGATTTCTAGGAAACCAGAGCAAAGTGAGTGTTGCGATCTCTTTAAAGATTGTTTTCCTGGTGACCTCGATGTGTTTCTTGCAAAAAACGCATCCGTCAGGGCGCACCTTCAAAGTTTTAAGTCACATTTTCAGATTTGACCTTGTAGTCATGCATTGAACAACAAAAAGGTTTATTTATTGTTTCTATTATAGTCCCGTCAACAGCTATGGTCATCTCAGGACTGTCACCGCGTAAACGTTTGACCACTTATTACAAACACTCATCAATGTATCTTACCAATGTTCAACAACCTGTAAACAACAAAATATATTGTACAATTCATAACATGACACCTCCTTCATTGTACCCTATAACACATAATTCTACACAGTGCTGGAAACGTCGAATCATTCCGCTCTATTTATCAGATCCATAACTTTTTAAAAGCAGTAGAAAAGGATAACAAACACATACTAGTAAAAAACAGCGCGGATTCGCAATCGTTTGTGGCGTGCGACAATTGAAAAACGAAACATCATTTTAAAGAGCAGCCTCAATTTGAAGTGCAGCCTCACTTTGAAGTGCGACAATTTTTTGGACCGACCGACAGGGACAGACAGACAAAGTGAGTTATAGGTTTGTGGCTTGTGCCACAAACAAAAAGATATATAAAAAATGCCATATAGGCAAATATGCACTGCAGAATGGACAACAGGTGCCCACTCAAGTGGGCAAGGTCTCACGTGTGGAAGCCAGTGAACAATAAAAAAAAACTGGCATATCACAAGTTGTTCGATAGATCAGAGAGAAAAACGAGCATTCAAAAGATAGATTTGTAAGAAAAGATGAAAGAAAAGATTGAAGAAAGATCAGACGAAATGGATAACTGCAGATTTTGTTGGGAGACATTATGGGGAAAAAAGATAGTATAAGACATAGTAGGCAGAAAAATAGCAAAGGTAAGAAAATGGGTGGGCACAGCTTGGTCGAGAACACCCCCGCCACGTGAAGGCTGGCCCATGGGAGCAACAAACATAGAACCGTTATCCAAAATAAGATAAGGGGTTGCCAAAATTATATTTTTTGCCTTGCAAAAACATTCCTCCTTTGTTACATTTTGGTTGTGATGAAACACTTCCCTTGACTGTCCCAATATCACACACACATATTTAACCCAAATCGTCTAGTAGTGGTACATTATGGGTAGCTGTTGTGATACCAGTAACCTTACCCTATGAACAGATGACGTATACACGCTTTTAGTCTTTGAGTAGAAGAAAAATATTTTTTACTGCTGTTTGAAATAAAACCTACGCACTTTTCTTCTTTTTCTTCCTACTCCTTCTTTTGTTGTTGTACTTCTGATCTTCTTCTTCTTCTTCTTCTTCTTCTTCTTCTTCTTCTTCTTCTTCTTCTTCTTCTTCTTCTTCTTCTTACCATGACCATGCATGCTGATGCAAAGGTTCTGATTCACTAGCAACTGGATGATGTATCTGCTGCAAAATCGAAGGATTTTGGATAGTTCTTTCCCCTGACAATTCTGACCCTTGTTTATGCATCTCAACAGGTCACACCAGTCTGATCAAAGCCAGTGGCAAAGATCTGTGCAGTATCATGCTGTTCAGCCAACTGGCATTCTCTCTGGTGACGGCCATGTACGTTGTTCCACCCACAGACACCATCTGCCAGATCCTCACATTCTGCTTCCCGCTGTCATTCACGGTGATGTACGCCCCATTGGTGGTAAAGATAAGCCGTATCTACCGAATCTTTTTACGGAAATCCAAGTCGCCTATGAAACTTCGCTTCATTTCTAAGCAGTCGCAGATTGCCCTCGTTTTTGGTATCATCCTTGTTCAGGTAATTGTGTGTTTTCATGTTGAGGAGGATACAGTGGGTAAAAGAGTGATGCTATTTTAGGGTAACAATGAAAGGCAAACAAAATATAAGTTGTTTTGTTGATGTTGGCATTGCACCTCTATTATTGTCAACACCCTGATTACAAAATGAATACAGTGCTCACTACAGACAGCAGGGTGCAGGCGTCTAACACAACCCTAGAAATGTGACACAGACATGCTCATGTCAAAACATGTTTAATGTTGGGTGCATAACATTATCAGTTTTGTCTTGGTGCTTGGTTTACTATCCCTTGACAAATTCTCTAAGATGTATGACCGACATGGAGATGCACATAGGTGTCGAAATGCTTGAAAGTATGTTACGTAGTGTATCTCATAACCAAAGGCCATAGGCCTGAAATTTCAGACAAAGTGTCATCGTGGATATGGAACCAGCACCACACCACGAGTACTGTCTCACAAAGGCCTCATGAGGGAAAAGTTTGTGTCACCACGTACATGAAGAGAGATTTCTCGTCGTTGAGCTCTTTGACACGTTTTCTGGATTGCTTTCAGGTCCAAAACAACTACCTACAAAAGAAACAGGACCTTTAACTGAAAGAGTAAGGAACAGACTGTGAGGATGATCTGTAGGCAAAAGTACATGCATTCCTCATTCCTTTGATCCCTTAGCTGACACCTCCTTCTTCTTTTCTTCTTCTTTGTTCCTGGCCATATCATGTGCTCAGTCCGGTTTGGTTGATGAAGGCCGCAGTCAAACGCAGCGCCTCAGCAGGACCCCACAGCTTGTCACAGAGTGCCACAGGCCTGGGCCAGATTTGACGTCTCCGGATGCTGAAACTAGGGCAGTCCTGCAAAATGTGGTCTGCTGTCTGTAATCCCGTGCCACAAGGACATTCATCCGTATGGGAGATCTTCAAACGATAGAGATGGGAGAGGAGTTGACAGTGCCCGGTTCTCAATCTAAAGATGGTGACCTGCTGGGCATGGTCCAGTTGGTGGATGCTGTCCTCTCCAGTGTCAAGCTGCAGACGCTCCCTCCATTTTGTTCTGAAGTGACCACGAACAATTGCTTTTGCTTCTCCGTATGACATGGGGTGTGTAAACTGTTCCAGTGTGCTGCCCATTTTGGAGAGCCTATCTGCTTGTTCGTTGCCACCCAGACCACAATGAGAGGGAATCTACTACAGGATCAGTGTTGTTTTGCTGCTGAGTTCTTGCAGCTCTTTGATGTACTGGAGGCTTTGGAGGACAACACGACAGTCTGTCAGAAATACTATATTTTCTGGGATGCTGTCCTGTTGGTTTAGTTCCTGTACTGCAGACAGCAAGGCACTGGCCTCTGCTCTGTAGTTGGTAGACATATGTCCAGTGGCTACTGACACCTCCAAGATTGACAATCCTTTATGGAGGCATGACATTGAACACATCAGCCCTGGGTTCATTTTCACAGACACCTCCCTCCACCCCCCACCAAGTTCATTCTCACTGGGGAAACCAGCCAATCAGGATAAACACTGTGGGCAGTCTTGGCAATTGATTAATGAAGCAAAAGGAGAATTTTGCCAAGTCTGTTGGTTTATATATGACCACAAATATGTTTGGGAATGATTGTAAAGAATCTATGCTTACGTTAACTATCTCCATGTATGCTCCATACCTTTGGACAGCACCCTGGTAATGGCTGAGGATTCCCCAGAAGAATGTCTAAAATCCCACCTAATTCACATTAATAGGCGATGTCAGACTGTCATTCAGACGTGTAGGGGCCACAAACAATCCTGACATTCCATTTTGTGTTATTGGACATATATTTTGCACAGGTTTCAGTGAAGTGAAATGTATGCCCCTGTGAGTACCACATCACTAAAAGGTTGACATGTAGTTATTGGCTGAGCAATTTTTTTATAAAAATCACCATATCTGATTTCAAGTGTAGTTTCACGCTTACTGGCGTGGCTCTTGATCCACCAAAATCAGTAAGGCCTTGCGTTACCAAAGACACTCTATAGATCAGCACAATTTTCAAAGACATGATTACACCACATAGTTTTTGTGATTGGACCTCATTACAAGACCGAAGATGCACAAGTCCAAAAACACCGAATGCTCTTTAAGGATCACGTTCTGTCGCATTGCTACGAACTATTGCCATCTGATAGACGGTTCCGCACTATTCGTTGTAGAACAATTAGAAATTCAGCTAGTTTTGTCCCTAAGTCAGTCGAACTTCTGAACAAGATCTCTGCTAAGACCAAATAATGAGGAGTTATAACATTAACTTAGGCCTAGAGGTATATATCTGGTCAACCTTGTACAGTCGTGTGCGTGTATGCGTGTGTATCTTATGTGTTAGTGAGCGTGCGTGTGTGCCGTGACGTTGCGTCTGTGCGCGGCTGTTGACGTGTGTGCTGTCGGTGTGTTGTGCGTAAGGTGTAATGTCTGTGCCGTATGTCCCTCGTTGGTGTGGCCATGCCTCAGGTGTGTATGAGGTGTGAGAGAGACGAGTTGCAGAAGTGTGATGCGAAGACGAGAGAGAGGGAGCCCCGAGTGAGCTGGGGAGACGAGGAGCGAGACAGAGAGGCCAGACGACGAGAGAGAGAGAAGAGGGAGGGCATGAAATGTTGGGAACGGGAAGGTACCCAAAATATGTGAAAGCTTGGGGGGACTTGGAGAGGGTGGGGGTTTGGGGAAGGGTGGGGGGTGAACAAATGAGTGCGATAACAGAAAAAGGGTGGGAAAGAGGACAGTTCTTAACATTTAGATAGTCGCTTGTATCGACCCTCACTATGGTCATTTTTTTTTTATGATTGCGAAGCATGATTTTGTCATTTTTTTTTTTTCCTTTAGTTTTGGGTTTCCTTCCATTTTTCTTCCATGCAAGCAAATGGGCTTCTTTGATTGTGTTGTGCTTGTACGAGACCACACTGTATGTAATTTCACCTAACGTGATAATAAAGAATTTTTGACTTTTGACTTTGCCTTTGTCGCACAAGTCCAAAAACACGCATATGCTCTTTAAGGAATCACGTTCTGTAGCATTGCAATGAACTATTGACACATCGGATATCAGACGGTTTCCGAATAATTCGTTCGTGGGACTATTAGAAATTCAGACTAGTTTTGTCCCTGAAGGTCAGTCGAACTTCTGAACGAAGATATCTGCCTAAGACCTAAAATCATTAGGAATTATAGAGTAAGCTTAGGCCTAGAGCTATATTTTGGTCAATCTGTATAGTAGTGTAGTCTGTATGTGTGTGTATGTGAGTGTGTGAGCGTACGTTGGTCGAGAGACCGTGCATACGTGCGTGCGTACGTGCGTGTGTGTATGTCTGTTCCGTATGTCCTCACAGGCCGGTGTGTGTGTGTGTGTGTGTGTGTGAGAGATGACGATGAAGAGAGAGATGAGACAGAGAGTGAGAGAGAGAGAGAGAGAGAAGAGGGAGGTGCATGAAATGCTGGGAACGGGAAGGGACCAAAAATATGTGAAAGCTTGGGGTGACTTGGATAGGGTGGGGGTTTGGGGTAGGGTGGGGGTGAACAAATGGATGAGATAATGGAAATGGTGGGGAAAGAGGGCAGTTCTTAACGTGTTGATGGTCGCTTGTATCGACCCTAAAAATGTCCAACTTCTTGCGAAGCATGATTCGCTGTCCAATTTTCCTCAGTTTTGTTTCCATTTTTAATGCACGCAAACGTGTTTTCTTGCTTGTATTGTGCTTGTACGAGAGACCACACTGTAATTTCACCTAACGTGATGATAAAGTATTTTTGACTCACACGACTTTGCAAATGTATGATTCCACTTTCTAATATCACACATTCAATTAACATAATTGTTTGTTTTTTCTAACGTTTTCTTTAAATAACAGGTAATCTGCATATAAACAAACATGCACTTTAGAGTATTTTTTTAACGGCAGAATTTTGTGTGTTAGAAAACGTTTGTTGGTTATTTTTAGGCAGACAAGGTGTTTTGACGTTTAAGCAATTTCTTAGTTTTACAATTCGTGCCCATTTTCCCAGTTATAATAATCACAACAATAAGCAAAACCTTATCCTGTTTTCTGTCCAGGTGCTTCTAATGACTGGCCAAGTCATCCACTTGTCCACAAAAGCTGAACATGTCATGCACTCCATCAACATGGGTGTGGTTGATATGGAATGCAAACGGGAGAGAGGCGCTTTGTGGTTGTGGGCTCTCAGCTTCAACGTTCTCTTAATAGCCACATGCGGTGGACTTGCATTCAAGACACGCAACGTTCCAGACAATTTCAACGAAGCGAGGTTCATTTTTATCACCATCTACATTACCCTCCTGCTCTTGTTAGCTGTCACACCAGTTGTCATCTTTACTGAAAAATACATCACGAAGACGATTGTTATGTGCTTCACCCTATTGTTCAACATGGTCTTATTAGACGTTTTCATCTTTGCTCCCAAATTCTATGCCATCTATTTGCTTTCTGAAGTAGGACAGTTCACGCCTGTTATTGTCTTACCCACTCCTTTTGGAATCTCGGCTCAACAATAGTCTGAAACGTACCGGGGCCGACTACTCAGTGTTGATGTCCGTCCTAGCTGAGCTAGAGTTCCGCTGCAATATTGGATCCCCATAAAAGAAGTAATAATAGTTATGCTGACCGTGCATGCATGATTCGAAGTGCTGTTGCTTTATCTAAGTAAAACAAAATGCTCATTTAATTCAGTAGCAGTTAAGACCCCACAGACACAACCAACCAGTGGAACATGATTTATTGCTTCATGACTTGTCAGTCAGAGGTCTAACAGTTCAGTGTGATGATTGTTTTTTGTTTTGTTTTATATTTACTCTTTCATTGCTATTATTTTCTATTGTTGTTATTTTAATCACTATTTGTGTATCTGATTTTTTTGGGGGGCAAACAAAAAGATGAGCGAGAAAAAAACGCTGATGCATTATATTCCACAGTATTTTAGGTTGAAAATAAAGCAATGTTTTATTTCATTATTTTGTTCGATAAATAACAGTTATGATACTCTAATGTCTTCTTCTGGTCTCTCTCTCTCTCTCTCGCTATATCTCTCTCCTCTCTCTCTCTCTCTCTCACTTTCTATCCCACTCTCTCTCTCTCTATCCTCTCTCTCTCTGTCTCATTTGTTTGCTTCAACATTGTGTTTTCTATATAAGATTAGGTTCGATTTTATTATGTTAATATGTATGACTGTGTTTTGCATGCTTTTTATTTTGCTCTGTGTATTTATAAATTTTTAAAGAGGACTGGATGAAAAAAAAAAACAGCATTGTATTGCTTGTTTATTCTATTACAACCTATAAATAAAACGCATTCAATTCAGTCATTCTCTCTCTCCCATCCCACAAGACACCCTCTCTACCTCTCTCTCTCTCTCTCTCTCTCTCTCTCTCTCTATCTCTCTCGCTCTCTCTCTCTTCCTCTCTTCTCTCTCTCTCTCGCTCTTCTCTCTCTCTCTCTCCCTAGTGCCCTTATCCCTCCCTTCTCTCCACCGCTCTCTCTCCTGTATTTTTTTTTTTATATGTTTGTGCACTTCTCAATTTCTGAATGTTTAAGATGAGTGTGAAAAGTAGGATTGGTTTTTATTTTCCCGTGTGTATGTGCTTACTTTATAATCTTTGCATGTTAAAAATTAGCATAGTTAATAATATAGGTTTGATTTTGTTATTGATGTTACAATATAGGGATGTTTTTTTGCATGCTTATATTACTTTGTATGTGTTTATTTCGTTTTCCATTTTCTACTTTATATATGTATTTTGTCAGAGGGCTGGATGTAAAAAAGCATGTTATTGCTTACTCTATTACCCTCTATAAATAAACGTCATTCAATCAACCAATCTCTTTCTCTGTGTGTAGTGTGGTGTGTGGTGTGTGTGGGTGGTTTATTGTGTGTTTGTGTTGTGTGAGTGTGTGTGTGTGTGTGTGCACGCTCGCAACATTTGTAGTGAGTGTTGAGAGTAGATCGGTTAGTGATTGTTGATGAGTGCTGTTGTACGTGTGGGTATGGCTAAGATTATTCCGTTGTCTTTTGATTGACGACTTGCTCAAATATTTTCGGATTTCTGTTTGAATGAATTCGTAGTTGTGTTACAGCCGAACCCGCTTATGAGAAACTCGCTTATAAGAAAACTCGTTTATAATCAAGGATTTTTTTCCCCCGCCGAACTCCTTCTTTCTTATGTATTATCAAAACTCGGATATAAGAAAACCGCTTATAAGAAAACTCGGATTATGATTCTCCCCCCCAAGCAAATTCGTTCTCCCACACGCACGAGACGCTGTAAACTCGGATATAAGAAAGTGATTTCATACAAGGGAGTTGATTTGCAGTTCATTTTCTTATAAACGACTTATATTTTCTTATAAGCGAATTTTTTAAAAATTAGGGCATGAACTGAAAAGATGTTCCAAAAAATGCAGTCGTTCCAACAAAACAAACAAAAAAGGAGGAAAATGTACGTCAGAGCAGCTATGTCATAGACACTCTAACTGGTACAGGCATTTGATTGCAAGACTAACCCAGTTATTTTTGTTCCTTAAATGTCATGCTTTCTTTCAGCATTCTGTTCAAAATAAATGCCGAGAAGAAGAAGAAATACGAATGCCGTTACTTTTGTGTTAGTTGTAGTGAGACTATAGTAGCCTACCTTAATATAGAAAGATACAGCCGAATCAGCTTATAAGAAACTCGCTTATAACGACAAACTCGAGTATAATGAAGCCCCCCCCCCCCCCCAAAACAAATGTCACTGCCGAAATTCTTCTGTATTATCTATGATCAAAACTCGGATATAAGAAACTCGCTGATAAGAAAACTCGTTTATAATCAAGCAAATTCCTTCTCCCATCCGCAATGGAAACTTGGATATAAGAAAAATATTCCATACAAGAGAGTTGATTTGCAGTTCATTTTCTTATATAACGACTTTGATTTTCTTATAAGCGATATTACAATCATTGACAACATTTTTTTAAAGACCAACACGCACAGTTTGTCAAAAACACGTGTTCCACGTGTTTCCACTCTTAAATGTGGTACAAAAAACTTATTTTGACCAGGTGTGACTCCCATTGCAATTGCCCCCAAATTGAGAACGAAAAAACACATGTTTTAAAGAGCAAAAAAACCTCAATTTGAAGTTTGGGGGAATTTGAATGTGGGTCACAGCTACCCAGAAAAAAGATATGGACTTAATCGTGTTGGGTCAGTGTGCCTTTAAAAGCGAGTTGGACCTGAACTGAAAGGGGCAGAGAGAGAGGAAAGGGCAATCCATTTCTTTAAGAAGATAAATACAAGTAACTGAATATGTGGACAAAAAATCCATATAAACAAAAGCAAACAACTGATAAAAAGCTGCATCGATTGACAGTAAATGATAATAGTTCAGTACAAGAAATGTGAAGAGGTATGCATTTCATAACAGTAAAAAGACAAAAAAAGGCTTCATAGATAAGTTGTTGTAGGCACCTTTAAATCTTATTCTTAGTAAACGATTTTGATTTTATGATGCAAGACATGCACCAAATTAGGAAAAAGGAGTTTCTATTCGTTTTGTTTTTCTGTCTTTCTTTACTTTTTCTTTTCTCTTTCCCCTTTTCCCCCAATTCAGTTTGGTTATAAAGAAACAAAACTTCAAAATATTTTCTTATATCCGAGTTTCGAATATAAGAAAACTCGGATATAAGAATAAGCAAAAAAATCATCTCCCTTCAATTTTCTTATAACCAAATTTTGCTGTATTTTGATTTTATAATGTAAAACATGAGTCATAAGTCACAAATTTCTTTATTGTCCATTGGCATTGTACAAACGCAAATACCAAATTGTCTTCCACTGTATAAAATGAGTTATAAATCCAAATTAGAATAAAAATTATTGATTAAAAAAAAAGAAACAGGAAATTACATTTAAACAAATATGTTACTCCCACACCATACCCACTCATTCATCCGCTCTCAGCTAACTTGCTTGCTCATCATGCAACCCACCACACATCTGCCTTCATTTTTTTTCAATTTTCTGTTCTGTTCTTTTCTGTTTTTCATCCTTTATTTTGCATTTTTTTCCTTTTTTTTCATACACCAAGTTAGGTAAAAGCATTTTCTCTTTGTTACAGTACACCCCGCTTATAGTAAATTCCAGGGGAGCAAGGATTTTCCTTTACTATAACAGTTTTTTTTTATAAACGATGTTCGGATATAGTAAAGTTTTGAAGTAATTTTTTATCTTATCCGATGACGTTTTACAAAGTCAAAGCTAACGTACAATACTAAGTATAAACCCATCATCAAATCAAAATACAGCAAAACACGGTTATGAGAAAATTGAAGGGAGATGATGTTTTGTTTATCCAAGTTTTTTTATATCCGAAACTCAGATATAAGAAAACATTTTGAAGTTTTTGCCATTGTCTCTTGACCACCCAACAAAAAACAGCACTCATATTTTTGTTCTTCTGCTCAACATTTATTTTGTACAGAAATACTGAAAGAAAGTATGAAATAAAGGAACAAAAAAACCTCAATAAGTCTTGCAATCTAGTGCCTGTACTGTTTAGAATGTCTGTGACACAACTGGTTTGATGTAAAGTTTCCCTTTTTGGAACGACTTCAATTTTCTCGGAACATCCTTTCAGTTCAGGTCCAACTCACTTTTAAAGACACACTGACCCAACACGATTAAATCCCTTGTTTTTTTCTAGGTAGTTGTGACCCCACATACAAATTGTCCCCAACTTCAAATTGAGGCTGCTCTTTAAATTGATGTTTCGTTTTCAATTTAGGGGCATTTGTATGGGAGTCAAACCTGGTCAAAACAAGATTTTGTACAGCTATAAGAAGGAAAACAGGTGGAACCCGTGATTTTGACTGTGCACTTGACGTCTGGGGGGTCTTTTAAGAAAATGTTGTCAATGGCAATTCGGCTTATAAGTAAATAGAACTCGCTTATAAGAAAATTAACTGCAAACCAACTCCCTTGTATGAAATAATTTTCTTATATCCAAGTTTACATTGCGGATGGGAGAAAAAAATTGCTTGCTTATAACCGAGTTTTCTTATAAGCGAGTTTCTTATATACCAGTTTTGATCATAGATAAGAAAGAAGAAGTTCGGCAGGGAAATTTTTTTTGCTTCATTGTACAGCGAGTTTTCTGAGGATAAGCGATTTTCTTATAAGCGGATTCGGCTGTATATAGTTTTGGTTTTTTCGGATTCATTTTTTTCCACTAAGTAATGAGGGGAAAAAGCTAAGATATAGAGAAACATGTTTTTGAGTGCCTTTCAAATTCGTTGAAAGTGGGTAGAGGGAGTAGTGAGAATGTGAGTGCAGTATACATTGATGACGTATTTACAAAGGTCAGGGAGAGGACAATTATTTTTTTATTGTAACGAAGAAGAACCACAAATTACTTTACTATAGGATATTGTTTTTTAATTTTAATTATACCCCCAGTTGTTTTGTCGTTATGGGTGGGTGGAGGGGAGTGGTGAGACTGTGACTGCATACATTGGTGACGTATTTACCTCAAAGGTCTTGAAGAGGACTTTTTTTTTTTTATTGTAACCGAGGAGCCAGTCCTGTGGGGGAACCAAAAGTCAACTTTACTATAGCCAGGTTTTTTTAAGGGAAGTTTAAAGAAAAGTGGGGTCTATAACCGAGTTGCTACTATCCAAAGGTCTATTTAGTAATAAAACAGTAGACCTTTGGCGCGGGAACCAGTGCTTTCCTTTACTGTAACCGAAATTTCTTATAACCGAGTGTTACTATAAACGGGGAGTACTGTATATTTTTTCTGTTTTGTTCTTTTATTTTATTTTTACTTCTCTTTTAGTTTTTTAACCTTTTTTTCCCATTCAACTCGGTTATAAGAAAAAAAATCAAAATGTTTTCTTATATCCGAGTTTCGGATATAAGAAAACTCGCATATAAGAATTCTTTTTTTAATCTCCCCGTTCGATTTTCTTATACCCGGGTTTTGCTGTATTCGGTTGTGTGTGTTTTTGTTTTGTTTATTTGTTTTTGCTAAAGTACCACCAAATTTGGCGTGATATAATGTCTGAACTATATAGGGTCGCCTTGCAAAAATAGTCATTACAGCTTACAAAATAAACAATGTAAACCCATATTCTAATCACCGAATGACTAAGCATTCTTGTAAATAAAAATCGAAATACTTAATAAATTGTGGTGTAATACGACAGTGATTGCCAACTTAATCAATCCTTCACAACACCACGTGGACGAGAACAACTTTAATTAACTAAACTGGCTTGCTAAATAACTCGAAAATAAAGAGAAGTGGTTGGGTGCTTTCCAATCATATTCCTAAAAGCCGTGTCACACTATCCAACCATTCAGTTGGAAGAAAATTCAGATGTGAACTATTCAGCTGCTTGTAGCAGTGTGTCGAATTTACCCTATAAACAAGCATTTTGCTGTATTCCCACAACTGCCATAGTGAGTTTGAAGTAAATGGTACAGTCGCCAATTATTTATTTCGACCTGGTTGGCAGGTCAACCAAAATTTTGCATTTTGTGATCCCTACTCACTCTGTCAAACGAAAAGAAAGCTGAATTTTCTTCCAACTAAATTGTTGGATAGTGTGAGGCGGTCTTCATGCATGATTATGAATGGACTGTTTAGGTGGAGTTATCGTCTCTTATGCTCTTTGAAACCAGGTGGCGTTCCATTTAGAGGCAGTTTCCTTGCAACGGAGACTTAACTCCCTTTTTTTCTGTCTCGCTCTCTCTCTCTCGCTCATGCATGGAAAGAATAGATTTTGCCTCATTTATAACATGTACAAAATGGAAGTAATAAAAACCGGTAGAGTAATCCCCAGTTGGGCGATTAGACGCGCTCATTGTATAGGCTAACATTTGAGATTTTGTTATTGAACAGTTTCTTTTTAGAAGCGACGGTTTGAAATCGTTATAATGTTTTGTAGCAAGGCGATCAAGACGATCAAACTCCAGAACGACGCTGTCCGCTCTCTAGACTTTCTTCAATCTTGCTTGATTCTATTCTCCCGCTCGCCTCCCAATAAAGGAAAAAAAAAAGAAAAAAAAAAACTAAAAAAAAAAAGAAAAAAATCTTTCGCCCCCCACCACAACCCCCAGAAATAGTGCCATTTGGCCCTTCATTCAGATGGCGTGCATCACTACGCTGTAAGGTGGGCCAGCAGTGAAGTAAGAGCCAGCTGTATGCTTGCACCCATTTAGCAAGGCGCACTACAGGTGATGAGTCCCAGTCTGTAAAAAAAGCCTGCCTTTCTACTCTTATGCAAAACGAATTAAGAAAGACTTAAAATTTATCAACCCAAAAAAAGAATGGTTCCAGCAAAAAAATAGTATAAGTGCATGGCTTTGTACATCGATTTCTCGGCAAATATGTAGATTTACACCCTCCTGCTCTATTTCTTGGTTCTTTCCGTGGTTAGGGTTAGGGTTAGATGGTCTTTTCTTTTGCCACAAGCATCTTTTTTGGGGGTCAAAATCATCTTTTTTTTATATCATTAAATCGTGGCCCACTAAGAACACATCCCTGCAAAACATTCAATAAAGCACGAACGATGATCAGCTTTCGCCCTGTCTTACTCTAGTTCCATTTAGACCATGTTGCTCGTATTTATATAACACCTGATCAAATAAATGCCCTACACGTTTACAGTATATTTGTTTTTAGTAATAACTATTTCCAACGTAACTGACGTGGCATTCGGAGATATTTTAACCATTAAAAATGTTTTGTTTTAAGAAATGAAAAGTTATTGACTCGTGTGCAGAACAAGGACTTTTACATGTTGACACAGTTTTTAAATGCAAACCGAAAAATTAATTAATGTTGTGGCGGTTGAAAAAAACGTAACTGACGTGCATAAACGCTCGCCTATCTTTTGTCACAATGTTTAGAGCTTCATTGTTATGAAAAGTTTAGTTCTTTGGTGTGAGAAAACATAGGGCCTACATCCTGTCCTGTAAGCAGGAACATCCATATTTGGTAATGATCTAGAGTACTGAATTATCTGTACGTTTGTTTGGTCAGTGTGTACCCCCCCCCCCCCCCCCACCCCACCCCCACCCCCCCTTGAAATCCTAGATATTCTAAAGGGGCCACGTCAATCCATTTTCATTTTCTTTCAATACGTTTATTCCTTCTCTACTTCTCTATACCATTTTTCAAATTATTGCTTTAATGATTGTTGTTAACACAGTTACTTAAATAAATGTTTTCTTTCATTTCAGTCATTATGTTTACAAGTTCTGGTTCTTAGCCTTTCGTTCGTCGTTAGTATTTTTTGTTATCTAATGCACCCCCCCTTAGCATTAAGGCTGTAAAAAGCTATTAGAGAATTTCAACTTTACTGTCAAGCTTGAGATGCGTTACGTATCGTAATTTATCGCGTGAAAAAACACACGCAAACGGTGGAAGATACGTACGTCATGATGGTGGAGGTGTACTTCATGCGTGATCGATTCTGTATCTCAACGCATTTAGATTAAAGCAACGCAACATACAAACACACATTTAACAATTTAATTCAAATCTTCTTCTTTTGTTCAGATTACATTTTGTTTCGGAAACCTCAATCATTTTACTGAAAATTGCATCTTTTGTCAGGCACTGTTAACCGCCGTTTTGTCCAAATTCCGCAGTTTTGTCTATAGACAAATTTGCCAGGCAAACGTAAAAATAGGCCCAACGTGGACCAGTGGTCAGTGACAATGACCACTGGTCAACCACATCAAAAAAAAATCATTTGAACTCCTAATACAATAATTTGCAGTCAAACAGTGAAAACAGGCCAAAATGACCACTGGTCAGTAACACTGACCACTGGTCAACGACATCAACAATTGTTCATATGATCTCCTAATACACTAATTAGCATTCAAACGGTAAAATTAGGCCAAAGTGACCAGTGTCAGTGGTCAGCTTGTTATTCATTTTATTTAACAAAGATTTTTTTTTTAATGAGAACTTGTCAAGAATGAGTTTTTATAACTCCAACTTTTATTTGGACAAAACGACGGTTCAAAATCGGCCGCCGTTTTGTCCAACCCGCCGTTTTGTCTAAATCATAATAGAAAATTTGGACAAAACGGCGGTTCTAGCCCCGCCGTTTTGAATTAGGACAAAACGGCGGTTAACAGCACCCTATTCGGCTGTCGCCTTTGGCTGACGGTCATGTATCTAAATTCCGAATTCAGAACGAGATTGTTGAGCTTTCGATTTGGGTCAAAACAATCCATTAAACTGTCCCCTGAAGATGTTTATGGAACCCAGCAGAAGGTGTTCAAGTAATGAAAATGACAATATATATGCACTTTGTGTTTTTCAGCAATCAATAATTGATCACAAAACAGAGCTCGTTTGAGCTGTCATAGATCATTTCAGTAGAACTAGACACACGACCTACATATTTAGGCCCACGGGCGCCTAAATATCGAGTAAAAAAAAAGCTCTATAATTTTTACTACAGATACAATGAGAACACTTGAACTTAATTCAGTAACAAATTAGCCTAAAAAATAAAACTCAAACTGACCTCACTGTATACAATTCCAACTTAGGAAGATAATTTTCAGCGTTTGGAGTAATACAATTTGGAAAGAACTAAAGAAAATGAATTGTAGCAGACGACATGAAACTGACAATAACTTGAGGCTAAATATGATTGTCAGTGGGTGATGGGCCCTGTTAGGGTTAACTCAGCGACGCTTACAGCAAATTATGTTTTTTGGGGAAGTAAAAAAAATAGCCTAACCAACCTAAGATGAAATTAAATAGAAGTGATACAATCAATAAATACAAAATAATTGAGAGAAATAGGTAGTTACACCAAATGAGATCGAATTAACACCAACAACTATGAAGTGAATGCGTGAATGCAAGAAGCAACCCCCTACCCGAACCCACTAAGTATATTTCGATATGGGGCAGGCTGGAGACCGGTGAAGAGCTACAATGTAGCAACATGCTAACGCAAACGCAAATGCTTACCGCAAGCGTAAAGCAGAGATGCGTTACCTTAAAGTTGAAATCCTCTGTCAATAAAAACGTCCAGTGTTCAGTATACCATTTTTGAAGCGAGAAAAAACCCACGTAATTTCACGGAGTTAGACGGTAAGCTATGAATCTACTCACTTTACTAATGATTTCCTTAACGCATTTAGTGTGGGGAGAAGGTTACCTTGGATATGTATAAGTGTATTATTATGCATAAAGGGACAACATCGGTATAGCTCCACTGAAGTCTAGATGTACCCTCCACAGCGACGCTAAGTCCAAAGTAGAAACTCTACTAAAACAGTTTTCATCCGTATTCACCCGCGACACCTCCCAGTCTTCACTACCCAATCTACGCCAGTATAAGCCCATTGCTAACCTGAAAATAACAAGAGAGGGAGTGGAGAAGTTACTCAGAAAAATGCAAACCTCAAAAGCCCCTGGACCAGATCAACTTCCCAACAGGATACTGAAAGAGTGTGCAGCCGAACTGGCACCCAGCTTAACAAGGATGTTCCAGAAGTCCATTGACTCAGAGTGTGCAGCCGAACTGGCACCCAGCTTAACAAGGATGTTCCAGAAGTCCATTGACTCAGAGTGTGCAGCTGAACTGGCACCCAGCTTAACAAGGATGTTCCAGAAGTCCATTGACTCAGGTACTCTCCCAACTGACTGGACAAAGGCCAATGTCACCCCGGTCTTCAAAAAGGGAGACAAACATCAAGCTGAGATCTACCGTCCAGTCTCCTTAACATCAGTGCCTTGTAAGTTATTGGAACACATTATCTGCAAACATTTAATGGATCATCTTGAGAAAGAAAATATCCTTACAAACCTCAACCACGGCTTCAGAACTGGTTTCCCCTGCGAAAACCAGCTCATCACAACCCTCCACGACCTAAGCAGAAATTTTGATCTAGGCAGGCAGACAGACATTGCCATTCTCGATTTCTCCAAGGCCTTTGACACCGTCCCCCATAACAAGCTTCTGTATAAACTAAGCAGTTATGGCATCTCTGGGCCCTTAAATTAATGGTTGGAACATTTCCTTACCAGGCGGCACATGAAAGTAGTGGTAGATGGCGGAGAATTAAGTGAGACGACAGTGGACTCAGGAGTACCCCAAGGTACAGTGCTGGGACCTTTGCTGTTCTTATGTCACATAAATGACCTCCCAGCCGCAGTCAAGTCACAAGTTCGTCTGTTTGCCGATGATTGTCTTCTGTACCGACCCATCAACTGCCAACAGGACCATCATATTCTGCAGTCTGATCTCAGGGAGTTGGAGAAGTGGGCTAATACATGGGGCATGAGGTTCAATGCGAAAAAGTGCTACATCCTCAGCATCCGCCCCAGGTCATCACACTTCTACTTATTGACTCACCATCACTGACGACCTCAGATGGACGGCACACATTGACAACATAGTCAATAAGGCAAGTGCGACTCTAGGGTTCTTGCGCAGAAACCTATGCTGCTGCCCAGCTGAAAGTAGGCACACAGCATACATCTCCTGGTGCGATCCACCCTCGAGTATAGTGCGTCAGTTTGGGACCCGCACCTCCAGAAAAATATAGACAGGCTGGAGAGCATCCAGAGGCGTGCGGCTCACTTCATCATCCAGAATTACAAAGACCGCACCCCTGGATGCATCTCAAACATGCTCCAACAACAGGAACTACCTCCACTACAAAGAGGAAAGAACAACGCCTCACCCTGTTTTTTTTAAGATCATCAGGGGTGAGATGCCAGCTTTACCAGCGGAACAGTTTCTCAAACCTGTGGCCCAGACAAAAAGAAGAATAGTGCCCCGCCTAGAGAAGGACCACATAACAATTAACGTGGTGTCTAGTATGACCAGAAACAACAGCCAGTGCTTTGTGGTTGAGAGATCAAATACCATCATCTTCAAAAATTCATTCTTTCCACGGACAACAACCAAGTGGAACAGCTTGCCAGACAATAATATATAGTCACCATGTCGTCGGCCAGCCAGTTCAGGAGTGCTGTGTCTGATCGCAGGCACAGCAATCAACCAGCACACTGAACTTAAGGTGGGGGCCCCAGTTACCATACTAGATGGTGCTGGGGGTCGGCTAGTCCAGCTGTTCGTCAGTTGGATAAACAGCAAATCGTGTAGCCTGCCAATAAATAACCCCCCAAACTTCATTCAAATTTTTTTTTTGTGGTGTAGATTATATAGTGCTCTCCCCAGTTTTCCACCAGCTGGCGTTTATATCCAAGTTGGATTATGCCAGCGTCGACCCATCAAGATCAAGAAAGTGCACAACAAAGTGATTAATAGAATGCATAACGAACGCATGGGTAACTGTACAACATCCCAGGCTTTATTTTTGGAAGCACTGTAGGGGTGTACACGTAGACCATGCCTCCTTCTGGGTGTATTGGTGATGTGCACCATGTAGATTTAATATGTCAAAATATTGCGGTCCTCCCACCCCAACTCCCTTCTCTCTTTTTTGAGCTCGTAATAATGATGTCATTGTGAACAAAACCATACACAAGCGCGCATACGCACGCACGCATACACGCACGCATACACACACACACATACACTCAATCAGAGAGAGAGATTGGATCTGTGATTATGTACATCTATGCTAGATCTCGATTCTAGATCTTTTCACTTAGAACGCATATTTTAGATTTAGAAAGATCTAATATGAAGATCTCGACCCTAGATTTGGCGACATGACGCATCTGCACTCATATGACAGGAGGCTATCTGAGTGATCGACGAAGTGGAAGAGATAAAAATATGTTTTTGAGCACAGATCACTGTCTCAGATTGTTTTGCGTCTCATTTGATCTAAATACAAAGTCTAGATATTTTAACAGTAAAAGACAGCTGAATGTTTACATATTTTTATAATTTGAAAAGAATTCACTTTAAGTTTAAAGTACAGTTTTTAGAACCCAGTACGCGATGGC
>JAGGCT020004036.1:3521836-3578086 GCA_017654935.2 Phymorhynchus buccinoides
TCGGGGCAAATCAACACGGGGCCAGATCAGATGATCTGGATCTTTTAGACGAGGCTATGTACAACACATACAACTACATCTAACAGTTTAATGGAACAGCTCTGTGGCAGGTCTAATACCCGTGACAGACAGGTGGGGGTATGTACACTGGTCCATGCTGCATCAGACAGGTGCGCCCTACGCGAGGAGAAGTGTCTTTGTGGCGAAGGCCGCTCTCTAGCATCACCGCCCTAGCCACCTTCATCCTGTTTGAGGTCCTGCCTGTTAGTAAAGGGTACGGCAATGCTAGTAGTTTTAAGCGAGAAATTTGTTGTGAGAGAAGGCCCTGCCGGAGCCCTTCAGACAACCTGTTTGATGCCCCTGTTGTAGGAAAGCAGGTACGTGAATGACTTGTACGTTTTAGCGAGAAAGAAAGTGTGTGAGGAAGGGCCCTTGCCCAGGCATTACAGTACGGTTGAGGTCGCTCCTGCTGTTAGTACAAGAGGTCAGCGGATACCGAGTGAAGATTTTAGCAAGGCAGACAAGGTGTCTTAGTCAGTAAAGGCGATCGTAAAACCGAACCTGCACCACCCTTCTCCTGGGATTCTGAGCCGCGCCTGCTCTGTTAGAAGATAGGTAAGTAAATACAGGGGTAGTTTTACAGCGAAGGAAGGTGTATTGCAGGAAGGCCGTAATCATAAGCACACGTTCATATAATTAAACGCTGTTGGAGGGCCCTCTGTATGAAGTGAGGTACGGAATGAATTATACGTCTTAGACTCGTGGAGAAAGTGTTTGTCAGATGGCCTGCCACCTTCATCACTGTTGAGAGACCTCTGCATGTTAGGAAAGAGGTACCGACTCCATTGTTGTGTTTGAGGCAAGGAGAAATGTGTTGTGCTCACAGAAGGTCATAGTCACCACGACTTACATAAACCTGGTTTTGATGGCGCCTGCTGTTAGCAGAGGCTGGACGGAATACCGGTAGTTTTTTAGCGGCGAGAAAGTGTTTGTGAGACAGCCTCATACTACACAAAGAACACGTCTCATCTGCCTGTTTCGAGCCAGAGCCGCTGCTTCGATTACGGAAAGGAGTCGAACTGATTGTAGTCTTAGCGAACGGAAGGCAAAGTGTAATTTTGTGATCGAAGGCTCACATACACACGTCAGTACCTGTTTGGACGTCCTGCTGTTAGGAAAGAGGTATGAGAGACTACCGTAGTTTTAGCGAGTGAGTACAAAGTGTTTCGTGAGAAGGCCCGACAATCATAGATGTACATAAAGTGCTAGCTTAATACAGTCCCAGAGGGCGTCTCGGTGAAATTGCCGGTTATCATCCACCGTGGAGATATGCATTGTAGCCAAGGCCACCACCCCAATTGATTTAATATATACGTTTTTGACTGCAGACTTTTCTGTGTGAATGATGAGGAAGGAAGGTGATGGGGGTAAACGTTTTGAGACCAAATGAACACCTTTTTCGTTGCCACTGTGGTTCTCAAGCGTGTGCCTTGAAGTGCATGGGCACATCGGACGCGCTTTTCGTTTCGCTGTCTCATCGCGCATAGACTCCACGGTCGAGGGAGCGCATACATATGGACCTAGTGCGAGTGAGAGGAATAAATCCCTTATACTCTGGTTCGTAACTACGTGTCTTATCGTGCAGCGAGCTAACACATTAACCTCTTGCCTCTCAACTCTAACATCTTTTACTGATCTTAATGACCGTATGAAGCAAAAGCTGGTAAATGTACATTTTTTCAGTGGTGTCTGGTTAACCATGCTGTGACTCATACTCGGCCATCGTATGTCAACCTGCATAAGTCATGTCGTTTGAAATTCGCAAGGCGACCTAGGACCGCTCGACATTCTTGCATGCGGAATAGGTGCTAATAAAACGGATTGTCTAGGTCGCACCAGTTCAATGAGGTCATTGGTCAACAGGTCAAGGTCCCAGGCGAAAAGGTGCCGCCTTGGACCCATTTCACGTCTTAACGTTCTAGTTAAGTGTTATGACTGTCAGGAAGAGTTCTAAATAGCCTTGTGTGAATGGCGAATGCGACACTCATTTGTGCAATGTCGTGTGTGCGCGCATGCTTACATGCATGACTACATCGCCTTTTGTAATACCATCGTTGCGCACCAACACCTGCGTTTACCTGTACGCACATAGAAGTGACTGTGTGGACCCTAGCCGGGACCATCTTCCCTCCTCAGCGTCTATGTCCGGGGGTCAAGTCGCCCTGAGCTCCACATAGACTATGCGAGTGCTGCTGCAAGTGCAAGAGCATCTGCCTCGCGTACTCGGCAGAAGGTAAATGCTGACGAGGTTCATAGCAGGTAGAGGACCATTGTCAAAGTCAGAATAAGCTTATCATTACCTCTCTTTTCGTCTTCCCGCTCACGGACAGTGTCAATGTGAGCGTATATTTCGGTGACAGAAAAAAAAAGCAAAAAAAAGCCGTTTATTGCGCCTTACCTGTGAGAATAGTATAGGACCCCGAGACATTGTCCAACTTCCGGCTCGAAGCAAATCGCTTTTAAGAATGTAATATAAAAAAAGTGCAGGCGGAATGGACCAGTGAGTGATAGTACATAGCAATGACCAGTAACGCAAACGGGAAAAGGCGAGTCACAGAGAATGACGAATTAGACTGCAAGTTAACAAGCACAAGAACTTCAGAACGGTAGGGAACATTACATTCAAAAAACTCATTGATCTACAAGGACCCCCGCGGAGAGACTATTATATGTTAGAGAAGACACCCGGAGGCCGAGAACTACTTTACTATCTGCGTTGGGATAAATCTACAGTGGTACTTACCGAAGCACAATACATAACAAGATACTCCATATTCATACGCCATTGAAAGAAATGAAAACAAGAACGATGGAAAAGACTGGGAACATCAAATCTATGCTCACCAAGATATTGAGGACATATACTTGGAGTCGGATGCAGCGCTAGGAACTATCCCACAGCATTATATAAGCTTGCCCTTTTTACCTTTCCACCACATTATCTTTTCATTGTCATTCTTTCATCCCCCCGCGTTCACCCAAGAACGTATCTATTCTTCTTCTCTTTCATGCGTAAAAAAATCCACAGGCGGCTGTATGGCCATAATGGCGTAAGGTACATCTGATGTCCGGTTTTGCTCAGTTTTCACGTGGTCTCCCCGTGTGTGCGTACAGGCCGACCAGTATCCTGAGTTGCAGGAGAGCCTAAAGGAGAAAAATTATTGGAAGATTATGTTTGCAAAAAAAGGCAGGTACGAATGGACCGGGAAAGGCAGAAAGATGAGCTAGCATTGACGAGTCGCCAAAGGGAGCGGAGGCAGAGTTCTATTAAGACGAGGTGACAGATTAGAGGAAGCTAACACTCTGGCCAGCAGAACTTCCAGAGGCTGGGACACATTATTTCTACAAATACTGCCCCCGTATAATCACCACCCACGGGGACCCAAGAACAAGGTTGGTATACACAGAAATACTCATTTACATGGAAAAGCAAATGCATGCGACACAAAAAATCGAGTTGCACTACTATGGAAACGGATCGTAACAGCGAATAGCTGTCAGTTATAATCCCCACACTTTCATGCTCCTCGTCCTCTCCTAGCCGTCTCTCTCACATCCCCATGTCCCTAGCCATCACATCTCTCACTCATTCTCGCACCGCACTGCACCTCTCAAGTCCAAGGGCTCAAGAGCGCAACCGTCCGTATCACGGGGGCGTGAAAAAAAAAAAAAAAGCCAGTTTCTCGGGCTGAACTGGTCTCGTTCCGGACGGGTGCTCTCCTCTACCGCAAACCCCCCGCACATTCTCGTCCAAAAGTCCTCATCATCATCACTCTCACACCGTCACCTCTCTTCGTATGTAATGAACTCTTGCCATCTCTCTAACCACAAATCGCCAACAACCTACCTGCTCCTCTTCTTCTCTCTCCTGCCTGAATCTTAGTCACTCTCAATCGTTCTCTCGTATCTATCCTGTCTTCTGTCTCTCTCTCTCTCTCTCCCTCCCACTCCCTCCCTCCCTCTCCCTCCCCTTTAAACAATGCAGTGGCTAAAGACCCATAGTGATGAAGGTGCACACAGCTTGCACGAGTAGCCTATTCCTCGAGCCTAAACAAACTAAACTTAGGACCTTTACTGTCTCTACTAGGATGACAGAGGTAACGCACATTATTCATTTCATTCCCACTGTCCTCTCTCACGTCAACTACATGCATCTGTAGTTTAGGGATTCTATAACCCACCGCCAGCAATGTCACCTTTAAAAACTCACATTCTATCTACAAACGAGCATGCTAAAATTATTCTTCCTAGTGACACAACCGAAACCTCCTCACCACATCTAGCAAAAAACAAGGCAATTAAACATCCTTGACCTTTAGGATTCAGCATGTTAAAAGTTACATCAAGCGAATACATCTAAATGTACAGATAGTGCACTATGACTTGTGTCCACAATCCTAAAATATATTAGTTACCCCCGGCATGCACAATCAGTTATAGGCGTTCCAGCAACCCTACTTTTGCCAAACCAATCTGAAAATACAAATCAAGTTTTGCCTTCTCAGGTTCCTCAATTTGGAATATCCCTATCCCTCTTCCGAGTCAGATTATAGCCCTTCCATCTGCTATTTGAGGGAAAGTGTGAACAACAAAAGTGCGATTACACACAAGGACTCTCGTGCGGGTCGAACATAATTACAGGCCCTGTGTGCTAATCTCTGTGTCATTTTGAACGGCACACCCTGTATAACTGTATCTGCTCAACTTGTGTTTAGGACACCATACATGTCATATGCATGGTCACATTGGTACATCTTGATTGTTATACATCTCGTATATGCTTGTTCTATTTAGTGAGGGGGGGGGACGGGGGGGTACATGGAATACTAGTCTTTAAATTGGTCTTAGGAACTTAGTATGTGAGCTTTCGACACATCACCGATTGTCATCAATTATTCTGTTTTCACAATGTATTTTTAATTTTATTTTATTTTATTTTTTACAATCTATTGGTAAGCAAGAACCCGAGCATTTAATCTTTATATGATATTTATAAACAATGTAATGTGTGATACTGAGGAGGAGAGAGGAGTATCTTTTTACAAATGTTGTTTTGGTTCTTAGCACTTGTAATCCACCGATTAAAATGAACGACCAATCTACTGAAGAAAATGTCAACACCAATTGTAGATCGGTAAACTTAGCTCGAAATGGGGTAGCTTTGTTGAAAAATATAAAAAATACTACTTCATGGGATTGATATTCAAGTGTTCATTGTGCTTTTGTTGATATAATGAAGGAATGCATCTAGCTATGGCAATGTTGTTTGTATTATGTGATATACTATTAGAGTTTTTGGACTTTGGTCAATGTAATCTCAATATGCACACTAGAGTGGTGTATCAAGAGGGCGGTTGTAGGGGGGCGGGGTCTTGTAGGAGACAAGTCATGATGTCGACTGGGCGGAAATCAGGCCTATAGGGACATAACAAAAAAAAGACGCTGAAAGTGTCTGTTTTTTCTTTATGCCAACGGACAAGATGTAAGAATAGAGCATCCGCCTAAATCTTATCTTGTCAATAAAGATTGTCCAGTGTCAGATTGTCCTCCCTACATTCACTTCCTATATTTTCGGACTATAAGGCAATAACATTCTCCCCCCAAGATTCTAGTCCCCGTGCATCTTACGTACATACGTATTACAAATATGTCCATGACCTGTGAATAACAATCCAGATATGTTTGGTAATAAAACAAACAGCTCAGCATGTCTCAGCTATCACGAAGAGTTAGACGCGCCATATTCTCACTGCCTCGGCCTTAGGCTTTCCCATTTTCCAGCAGCGTGAGCCTGCCAAATAGTCCTCACCCTTTTTTTTCTCCTAGCTGCCATTCAGGCCTTTCTGACCTTTTAGTTACGTCTCTCCCTTACTGGCTGGATAGAAGAAAGTCTCGTCATCATCATCTCTCTCTCAATACTTCATCTCGATCATCTCGTTCTCTCGTCTCGTCTCTCTCTCTCATCTCACGCTCACAGCGCATACACAGACACATGCATATAGATAACACCACAAAAACACACACACACTACTGTGCTTGTAACGGTTTGACAATGGGCGCAGGATCACAACTATAGACACTAGGCTGAATTGATAACTCTTCATCACATAGTTGCGTTTTAGCACAAAATACTTGTTCAGAAGTTCGTCCTGTGCTTAGGGACTTGATGCATGTCTTGCTTGTGCTGTATGTATAATCCATCACCAAGTGCAAAAGCTGTGCGCGATGGTGTTTTAGATGATGTGTGTTTTCCAGTGGGTAGCGAGTGAAGCAGTTCTTGCTACGGTCTTGGTGGTCTCAGAGAAATGTCTAAAAACAGTAGAGACATTTTTAGTTCTCATCATTTGTACATCTAGTGTACAACCGGGTTCGGCGCGACTAGGTTGAAGCACATGGTGCAAAAGAGTTAGCTCACTTGCGGTTACTGTATGGGATTGATGCCGATGCGTGTCCAATGGTTTCCTACACGAGAGCGTAGTTTGGGAATGGTGTGGGACAATACCAACATACGTCAGTGCAGGACATAGATTGAACTCTCTTGTATACAGTAGAGTCCTATTTAGATGTCCAAAAAAACAAACCCATACACATTGTGCGCATGTATGTTCATGTGCTGCAAGCACAAGTGCCTAAAGGGGTGCACATATAGAGTAGTTGCTGAATTTTCCCGTGACACAAGCATGAAATTCCTAGTTTGTTAGCTTTGTTGAGATGCCACAAACTTAGTGGCTTCACTGATTTATGCGGTGCCACCTAGTAAGGCTTCCGGTTTTGGAGTGCCAAACTAGTGGCTTCCGGTTTTTGGAGTATGGCGTCACAACTAGTGGCTTCAGCGTCTTTGAGATGCGAAACTTATGGCTTGCTTCGGTTTTTGAGATGCAATGCTCTTAGTGTGTCTGTTAAGTGATGTTTCTTGGAGCTGCAAACTGTGGCTACAAGGGTTTTTTTGGAGTGGCCGAAAAGCTTGGTCTGCTAGGTATCTTGGAGGCAGTTTGAGTGCATAAAGCAGCTAGATGTGCTGGCTTCGCCCAGTTATTTGAAGCTGATACTTGTGGTTCTAGCTTTTTAAAGTTAAGAGCCATATCAAAAGTTAACCGGTTTGAGAACTTTTCGGAAAAACGTCAGGAAGTTTACCTAAGCCATGAACCGTAAAGTTTATTTTTAGCGAACTTAGACGCAAAATGCCCCCCCCCCCCCCCCCCAAATTTCAGGTTTTGGACCTCCTCCCCACTAGCACGCATGCGTTGCATGTTCACGAGTGATGTTGATGCGTGTGTGTTCCCAAATATGCCACAGTGGTTTCCTGAGGCGGCGTGTGTGTTCTCGCTCGTGTGGGACCAGATTACGTCGGTGCAGGACAATGTCGGGAGATTGCAGGGAAGAGCATCTCTGTCTCACAATCGTGCCCGCCACACAGGTAATCACCATTAGATCATACATACACTTTTCTCCTGATATAAATCTGATGGTTGAGTGAAAGATAGTATAAGTTTCGTGAAGAGTTACTACTTGTGAAATCTATTCTAATGGGCTGCGCTTTCTTACACTCACATCGCTGATGTTCGATACAGGGATGCGTTTAGGTTTTTGAAGACGTAACTTGATAATAATATTGTCCTAATTCCTTTGCTTACAATCAATCTGATGTTGATAACAAGATGGTTACAGTTTTGTGAAGAGTTACTCTTTGAAAATATATGTCTAATCGTCTTTTCATACACATCAATCTGATGTACAGCATAACAGATCTGGCTTGAAGTTAGTGGAGAGTAACTTTTGAAAATATATGTCTAATCTCCGTTTTCTTACAATCATCTGATGTTGATGACATGATGCTGAAACTAAGAAACACCCGAGTGCTATGGGACCCAGCAGATGCAACCAGCCACGCCCAGCAACCCACAAACAGCGAGAGCAAACCACTGCACCGCCGCTTGTGAAGTTCCGATACTCCGTGTTCTGGGGAGCAGCACACACGGACATTCCCTCAAAATATAACAATACGCATAGACTACTATCGGCTGGTGACCATCGGAACGATACAGGAGTCTTTGCGAAATGTCCCAATGGGTAGTAACCCATCCCATTTCTTTCAGACGCTGGCCAGAGCCACAACGCCAAAAGACACCACTCAGAAACCAGAACGTCATCCAACAGGCTCCCCCAAAAGGACCAGGCGAGCCTAGTGCATCCTGACAAAGCCACAGGTCTCTCGCCTTACGACTATATGCACTCACAAAGAGGGTCTTTCTTACATCAATCTGATAGTTGCTATGACAGATGGTGTAACTGTGAAAAAGATATGTGTGATTTCTGAAAAAGATATGCTGGGGCATCAACTTTTTTTCTTTTCACAAAGATTGGTGTTTCCAACTGAAGTGTCTTCTGCTATTGTATTTGAGTGTTGGTCAGTATGGTGTACGGATCGATTTCCATTTTTTTAAAATTTTAACCTTAAAAGAAGAATTGTTTTTATGATCAAGAAAATAAAAAGGAATGGAACACTGCAAATGAAATTTGCGAGCCATAAGATGGGCATTTAGATACTTTGAGCCTCACTCTGCTCCATTGCTTCTTTTGAGTGACCACATTGACACACTTGAGGCGTTGCGCACCTCGCACACCACCCTGAGCCCCCCCCCTACCACCCAAGGGGGCTCTGTCGCGTCTACGTACTCTCAGTCTGAGGTCTGGGGTGGCGCCTGGCCCCAGCCTTTTAATGTTTTTGATTTATGGGATTATTTTGCATCCCACTGTGGTATGTCTTTTCTCCTACTGTCCGTGTTGATGAAGATGATGAATGTGTGAATCAACAGATCTCACACAGAGAGGACCCCATCTGACACTGGCAGCTTCTGACGCTGATCAGCATGAAAGGAGAACCGGCAGACTTTTTCTTTCTTGAAGTGGAGGCCAATTTTATGATTGTGAAATTCTTTGCTGCCATAAATGTCTGAAACATGTTTAGTTACGCATTTTTGGTGTATCTTAGAGCGCATGCTGTTACATAGCCGAGTGCGTATAGGGCAAGGTGAGAAAAAGAAAAATCTGAAAATGAACTTATCTTATACCCGACCGCGCATTAGCTGCTGTCATAGACAACTGAGGAAGTTGGCTCCCCTTGCAATATCGAACTTCGCATTTTGGCGACTTCTGATTGTTGTGTTGACTTTTTTCTCATCAACAACTGGTAGAATTATGGCGAATTTAACTCTACACAATAGCTTTTTACATCTAATGAAGGGTTATGTCCATCTGTTGGACGGTACATACTCAGATGATAATATGGATTTTGAAGCATTTTAACCATGATGTATATTGCATAATCAGTGACAACAATCGTGAAATCATCTGCTCCTCTTAATACATGATTTTGTTCACTAACTAGACGCCCTGGCTATTTGGGCGCATAGGTCGAAATTGGATAACAACAGTAGCCGCACTTAATATTCAAAAATTACGCTGTGTCTTTTGTGTCCTATTGATTACAACACATATATATCTCTGTGGTGCCGTATTGCAGACGGTCTGTTTGTATTGCTTTGTAATATGGATTTTAAATCTCAACTTTGCTCCACAAGTACCATATCTTTTCGGCTCACTTAGGCGCTGCTGTTGTTATAAAGGCGAATAGCGGGCAATTTTCAAGAAAAAAATCTGACAATCCAAGTAAAAAACACGGCGCCCTAATCGTAATTATACAAAGGCGATAGATACAACACCACGTCTCGCAACAGAACAGTCAAAGTTTGAAGGCCCGTACACGTCTTGTACAACGATTACCGACCCGCCATTAACTAGCTGTCATAAACCGAGAGTTGGCTCCCTTCTCAAAGAATCGAACTTCGCGTTTTGCGACTATCCTTTGCTGTGTTTGGCCAAATATACCTATCTCAAAAAAAAAAGTAGAATTATGGCATATTTAACTCTCACAACGATGCTTTTTACATCCAATGAAGGGCTTATGGCATCTGTCTGTGACGGTCTATCGCGGATGATACCAGGCATTTTTAATACACTTAGTGCGTATCCTCGTATCGGCACTCGTTACCACTATTCCGTGTGGCTCGACTACACAGTTAGATCTGTACGAGTACGCAATCGTTTCCTCTTCTTCTCACGATTTGTTCACATATAGCCGCCCTCGTGTTTATTCATCGCGCATAGGTCGAAACATTAGGTGACAAAAAATATCGCCTTATTTCCAGAAAAATACCGGTACCTAAGCTTCATAGGACAGACAAATAAATAGGTTTGGCACAATTACCGTTTGGATGGAACTATGCCAGATAGTGTCTCACTGGCCCTGTTTTGTGTGTGTTTTTAAATGTAATATGGGAACTCTCAGTGTAGAGTGGCACAGAGGTAACCGCGTTCGCCTTGTGATACAGTAGAACCCGAGTTTCAGAACACCTGGGTATCGGGGGTTTATTCTCCTCTCACTTTGCATAAGGCCCTTACGTAGGTCCCTGTCGAACATGGAGTCTCTTCCGATGAGACATAAAACCAGGTCCCCGTGATGCCATGATATGCAACTCTACGCGCATTTAAACCCGTGGCTAACGAAAAAGTTGTCATTTTGTCAAACAAAAACCGAGAACCCAAGAGACCCAAGAAACGCCCCGTGCACTAAAAAAACAAGCGGAACCACCCAAACGACACCCAAAAACGAGAAAACCAAAAAAACGAAAAAAAAACGCAAATCGTACAAAAAAAAAAAAACAATTTACCAAACCGACCCCACACCTCCCCCCACCCCCCTAATACCCTTTTCTCATCAGTCACACAAACATCGCATGCACAAAATAAAAGGTGGGATGCCTCGTGCCTCTGGCTGCAACACCTCTCCACACGTGGCGAGCAACCTGAATTTCACAGACAGCCTCTGTACTATGGACTTACTTAATTACGTAATAGCCAATAATCCAAAGATTTTATACTGTTGAATGCTCACAGGAAGAACTGCTGACAAATTCTCTGAAAGATATTAACAAGAATATTTTATCATATATTAAGTGGGATGTTTTATTTTTACAATGGCTTGCATTTACGGTACAGGTTAGCATATACTATGATTGACATACGGTAGTTTGTATTATTATCATGAACATTCCTTGATAATTTGTCGTATCCTGGTGTCTGAGCATCGCGTCATTTCTCAGAAGATGTGCCGGGACTGTGTGAGAGGCAGAAGACACTGACTACCTTCACTGATCTCGGACAACCGTCTTGAAGCCATGTGGGAACTCGGGCAACAACAAGCGATTAGTTGTATCAAGTTTGTGTTTGCTTCTGTTCCACCCTCCGCGTTCGATCTTCTTACAGAATCCCTTTTTTGCTGTGTCTTCTTGTTTTTGGGTACATCTTCTGGCTCAACGCCGCTCATAACAGACGATCTGCGTTCCGAACTGCCTCGCTGCTCAAGTCGGGCAGATCCGAGACCACAGTCACATTGTGACGAGCTCTTATGTTAGGCTTCGAGCAAAAACCAAAAAGCCGAGGAGGCCTGAGCCTGCTGCTGAGTACACTATCGGTGAGTCGCGGAGCCACCGTGAGTAAGCAGTCATCCTACTCCAACTTTGACTGGGCGCTCCACCACGAACCCCCCGTTCCACACGACACAAAATCCCCACACACTGAGTTCTCCCAGTGACTTGACCACGAATCGCACAAGGCATAGACTCGGATTGGAACACAAACTGATGTCACATGGAGCCGACGATCTACATGACCACAGATTTGAGACATTCGTTTTCTTTTTAATGATTGATGGAATGAGGCGGATTGACAACATCGTGATGATGGATGATGCTATGGAGTTCCGTATCGGTCTGAGACTGCGTGACAGGGCTGTATTCATATGCTTCACTTTCTATAATGATAACTCCACGGCGTTACCAGAGAAGTCCTGTACGACACATAAGAACTACAGTACAACCGATGCAGTAGTTGGTACTTGTACACATTAGAACAACAACTACTCAGAATCGCATCCGTTAACGAATCGAACTCGAACTGTGTCGTTATTAACACAAATACATTTCGCCATTAGCCCCATGACCACTCCACTCTGGGTAGGAGTCGGTCCAGACCGAAAAACCCCTCGCCTCTGACTGGATCCCCGAACCTGATGACACAAAACTCCTCCAGCCAGTAAGTCCGCTGACATGACGCTACCCACTACGCCAATGTCTTCTACGTGTTCAGTTTTTTCCTGCAATTTTCACAAGAAACTTTGTCATTTTTACAAGCACATAGACCATACAATGTCAAGTGGGCGCAAGCTATGGCAGGTTTGGGGCAACTTGAATACATTGAGGGTAACTATTCCATCCAAACTGTTTACTGGCAATGCAAGAAGGTTAATCTTTGTTAACTGTTTAGTGTCGCTCAAGATAAATAAGAGAGATTGTGTGTGTGTCGTGCATGTCTCTCTGCGGCTGCTGACGGAGTGCATGGGGAATCGTTCGCTACATGTGGATTTTCCGAGCGATTTTTTCCCCGGTGTACAAATGGGACTAAATACTTCGTTTTTTGTTACTAATACTTCAATTGGTGTATCTTGTTACCAGCTTATTCAGAGTTCTTTTGTCTCTGAACATTCCCAGCCTGATGATGAGTACTACACGTACAGGCAAGTACATGAACCTGTTTTACTGTGTGTAGGGGCTGCTGGAAGCGTGCTAGTCAGATGTGAGCAGTTTAGCTACCATATAGCTCTGACGTGAACCCCGTCCTGGGGTAACGGGCTCGAGCACTGCCACACCATTGCTGTCAGGGTTTATAACTCGACCTGTCGTGGTCTCGTCTGTCTGTCTCTCTCTCTTCTCGTCGGTCCATTAGCACTGTCATTGTTAGCTTGTTTCACTGTGTCGTTATGTTGATGGACTTTGTAACAATTTTGCTTAATGCAGCCCATGTAAGCTTTCAAAGAGAAATAAATTAATTCATTCACTCATCGTCGTCGTGCTCTCTACTATATTCTACTCTCTGGTCCTCTCTCTCGTCTCTGTCTCTCCAGGGGGAAATTCAGCGGGCTGCCCCCAGTCCGTGCTTTGCGTGCGGGGGGGGTGCGGGGGAAGGTGTCGTCTGTCGTCTTTCTGAATCTTCTCAATCATCTCCAAATTTCATCTCTCATACTCTGCGCGTGCGTGTCTGTGTCTCGGTCTGCTGTCTCTCATCTCTCCTCCTCTCTCCATCCCTCTCTTCTCCGTCTCTTGCATCCTCCGCTATGTCTCTCGCTCTCTCTCTTCGTCTTCTTCTGCCTCTCTCTCCATTCTCGTTCATCAGTACCTTGAATGTCTCCCTACGTCTCTCTCTCTTCTCTCCCACTCTCTCTTCTCTTCCCTCATCTGCTTCCTCCTTGTCTCGTTCTCTCTCTCTTCTCTCTCTCTCTTCTCGTCCCTCTCTCCTTGTCTCTCTCAAACATTATTTTGTTGTACTACTTCATTATGCATACGGCCTAACTATGAAGCCAAGTTCTGGTAGGTGATGGACTAGAACGTTGCCACACTGTTGCAGTGAGAGTAAAACTTCTTACAGGACGAAATCGGTCATTCATACCCAACACACGCTGAATGCCCATAGCAATGCATGCATAATATTGCACACCATACACAGCACAGCGAAAAAAAAAACACCTGATCATTCTATAATCACGAGAATTGATGAGGACGGTAAATTACAGAACACACACACACACAGCTAAACAGCACACACACAATTAAAGCAGCCTACATCGTATGCACTTACACATTTACACGCGCTTAGCGCACAGGACGACACGCACATACACACATATGCATGCAAAGAACACACACACACACACACGACACACGCTAACTCCGACATCTCTCCTTGTTCCCTCACTGCTTATACAGAGATCAGTTGAACTCTACATGAATCATCACGAGGCAATATGCGTCGCGTGCCCACTTTCAATGCATCAAACACAAGCACACACACACAACATACAAACATGCAGGCAGCGATGACACTGCACAAACACACCCACTTTCTCTCTCAACAAATATCCCAGACTTTAGATCAAGGTGTAACTCTACTGCAAATCCTCCTTGAAATCATTACCCCACATGGGGATGACAGGGGGGGGGGGGGGGGGTGAGGTGGGGGGGGGGGGGGGGAGGGGGGGGGGGGTGGGGGTCTGTCTATTGTATAAATAGTTCCTCACGCTTCTGGAAGTTCTGTGCTTGTACATTGCCTTTCATCTGTCACTCTCTTGACTCTGCCCTTTTCGAGACCTCTTGCTTTCTGTCTCTACTATCTTTCTTTCTGCTTAGGCGGTCCATTCTGCTGTCTTTTTTTTAGAAACACTTTCAAAATATTTCTTGCAGCCTAACTCGGACTGCTGGCTTTAACGTACAGGGAATTAACCCATTTAGTAAGCGAGTACTGTTTTAAGCGAGAGCCCGTGTGTACGAGTGGTTTCAAATTCCTCGACCACAGTTACAGCCTTCTTTCCTGGTAAATAATTCTGGCATACATACGACGCTCGCATACAGGTACAGAGCAACTTGGCATATAACGTACCAATCTTATGTGACCTTCTCAACGTCAACAGCTTTAGGCAAAAACTACATGGTTAGAACGAGAACCGCACTTAACACAACCGCCTTATGCCCTAGTCGACGCTTTCTGCACACTTACCCTGGCTAAAAATGAGACTAAAACTTGACTAAACAACATGCGTTATCTTGTACTAACACCCTGTCGATATGTAAGGCGCATTCTGATGTGCCGTATATATAGCAATCTTGTGGTGTACTGCAGCGCAGCAGACGACACTGGATCACTCTTTGCGCTACTGATCTTGACTTCCGGGAAATTTTACTTTCTCTTAAAGCGCGTGTGTGGATTTTATGTTTTTGAGTGTTATCGTTTGTTAATAAACTGTTTTTGAAGTGTTTTTTAATCGGCATTACAAACCTCTATGGATATACAGGGATACTGCTCTTACAACCTGCTTGTTGGTAAGTGTGTTGTTTCCGTTTCTTCTGGCTTTTCTCACACTTTACCAGCACACACATTTCACAGTAAGATGTGAGGAGCGATTGATTAGGTTTCGTAGCATGGTTGCCACAAATCGATAATGGTATTTTGACACGAGCAATGCCTTACAACGAGTAAATTGCCCTCTCCCTGGAATTCCGTACTAAACTGGTTTTCACTGTATTTCTTAGTTAGGCGCATAAATGGCTCAGCATGACGCAATCTGCGCTTAATTGACCGGAAACTGTCTAGCGATTGAAGGAAGAGAATGCCATTGTCTTTCATTTTATTGGTTATCTGTCCATTGTTTTTATCCCGACCTCCACAGACAACGAGACGTGGGAAAACGTTTCTGCAAATCATTCGCCTTCAAGGCGCAGGCTATTCCTGCTGACCTATGCTCCAAACTGATTGGTAAGTCACTGGAAATTGGGGAAGCGGGGGTCAGGCAAGATCAACCGTCTTGCGCCCTGTGGGATACTGAGGAATCTTTCTCACAGAATAGGTTCCCCCATGTTTCCGGAAGTTGCTGTTGCTATGATAGCTACTTCCTCTAATCTGTTTTGAGACTCATGCTTTTCCCTTTGCTTACTGCCATCTTGCTGTCTTTCTGCGCTTAGCTGTTCGCGTTTTTTTGTTCAGAAAACTCTTGCAGAAGATTTTATCCATCTAAGGCACGAACATGCTGGGCCTGTTTTTTGCTTACTTAGGCGCATAATGGCAAGCATGACACATCTGCGCTCTCTGACGGGAAAGCAAACTGTGTAGGCAGATTTCGACAAAAGAAAAGAAAGAAGAGCTCTTGCATTCACAACTCCCTAACCGCTTGGCGTTCTGCTTTTTGACGTGCGAACATTCTGTTTCACGGCTATTCCCACCAGACTTCACTGGTGGATGTTAGCTTTCATTCACTGCATTACGATTGCCGCAGCCAGACTTTCACATGTGGTGTTGCTTTCACTGCATGACATGTGCGCATGGACAGCCCCGAAAGTAGCAACCAGCTGTAGTGTGGTTGTGTGTGCTCTCAGCTTATCTTCCTGTCCACTGTAAGTGTCTCGGACGGGTGTGTGTGTTTTTCATTTGAATGCCTCCTAAAAGTGATTCAGAACAAAATATATTGCAGTGTGTTATTTTGTGAGTGTGGATTGGTTGACCACGAACAGTGTGTGTGTGCGTGCGTGCGTGTATGGGTGTGTGTGTGTGTGAATCGGAATCGAATCAGATATTTTTAGATTGGCTTTTATAGTAACGCATTTAAGCAAGGGTTTTGTATACTATAAAGGGACAACAACACGATGAAAGAATAAATAAAAGGCTACTACAATGTACCTCTGCATTTCGATTAATGAGAAATTGAATTCCAAAGAAAAATAGTCTTATAATGAATCTGTGTGGTCGTTGAACATTAGAAATATTTCATAGGGGGTGTCTTTAGAAGAGGGGGGTGGGGGTTGTTTGGTTGAGGGGGGATTACTCTTAATCTTGCAACTACTGTATTTTCGCCAACTATACCTTATTATTACACATCCCCCCCCCCCTCCGCCCAATTTTCCACAAAAATCAGATTATGTTATTATATTTTTCTTCTGTAGGTTTAGTAGTTCATATCATATGGCCAGCAGGGTCTCATCGTGGGAAAAGGTATCCGCTTTATAGTCAGAAAAATATGGTAGTTACTATCAAATTAGTTTCATTTTCACTATTGTTCATAACTCATTGATAAGCCCTCTGTTTGGAGCTGTTTGCGCGTTCACGTGTGTGTGCGCATTTGACATATAGCATTTGGCTTTGTCGTTGCAGATGAGTTCAGCAGGGCTTTTGCTACACGTTTGACCTGAAGGCAGAGTTACCGTTCAACGTGTGTGTGCACATATGACATAATAGCCTTTGCTTTGTCGTTGCAGATGAGTTCAGGGCTTTTTGGCTACGATTTGACCTGACGGCGTAGTTATGCGTTCACGTGTGTGTGGCACATTTGACATATATGCATTTGCTTGTCGTTGCTAGTGAGTTTCAAGTTGCTTTGTAAAAGAGTGCTACAATTATGACCTGAAGGCAGAGTTTACGCTTTCAGTCGTAGTGCGTGCGCATTTGACATTAGCATTGCTTTGTGTCGTTCGCAGATGAGTTTCAAGGGCTTTGCTGTGCGATTTGACTCTGAAAAGCAGAGTTTGGTGTCGAGCGTTTCGACGGCAATCTCATCAAGTGAGCAGAAATCCCTCATTTTCTCTTTGTCTTCTTCTTCTTCTTTGTGTCGCTCGCACAGTTTCCTGTCATATGAGCGCAGATGCGTCATGCTGCCGTTATTGGCGCCTTAACTAATAAATAGTTGGATACCCAGCTAAGGTCGCTTATATCTTTAGACTGGAGGAAATGTTTTGAAAGTGCTTTCTGAAAAAAGGCGGCAGAATGGACCGAGTAAGGCAGAAAGTATAGATACAGTTAGCGAAAGGCGAAAAGCGAGGTCAAAGAGAGGGATAGATATAGCGGCAAGTTACATAGCACAGTCACTTCCCAGAAGTGGGGAACTATTTGTATGAAAGAACACCCCTCGGTACCTCCGCACGGATATCCGCCCCTCTTTTTGTTTTGTGCATGATTCTTATCATTACCTGTTTTTTTAATTATACTTGAATATGACAAGAAGATCAGAGCAAAATTGTTTTCTTAGTGAAGAATGCAGTCGCTGTGCCTGGATTTTAAATTCGATCTTTTTGCTGTGTGTTTGATCGTTTACCCTGTTATTTTCTTTCCGTCTCGTCTGTGAATTGTTCAGCTGAGTCAGGTGACCTTCAGGTGCGAGGACTTTCCGCGTGCGGTCAGAAGTGGGGAGGGAGGTGCTCGGGCGCCAGTGCCGCTACCCCAAACTTCTGTTCTCGTGCTTGACCAGGACGCATTGATGTCCTTGGTTGGTTCATTGATGTGTTACGTTGACTTGTACTATACACCTGGGCGATGGGAGCGTGTGCTTTGTGTGTGTCGTTCTTGATTTAAGCTCTTTTCACTAAAAGTGATATTAGAATTGGCATATTCACTTCTCCTACATATCGTTTTTTACATACACATCGCCTCATTGCCTTAGAAACGAAAGGTTTTTTTTACTTCGCTTCTTTACACCATCCTTCACCTGTTTGTGTTCAATTTGGAGCGTTGTGTATGTTTTTTAGTTCAGTTATAAAAGTGAATAGACAAAGAGATGTTTTGTGTGTGTTGTGTGTGTGCTGTGATGTTTGTGTCTTAGGTCTTATTCTCAAATTTGTGTATTTCGCTTTTTATCTTTCGTTCTGTTGTGTCTTTGTATAGCGTTTTTGTTTTGAATGCTTATGAATGTTTACGTGTGTACCGCACTTCTATTTGATTTGTTATTAAGATTTAGCACTGTAATAGAAGTGTGTTGTTGTTGTGTGTGTGTGTGTGCACAACGTGTGTGTGTGTGTGTCGGAGCATTTACTAGAGTGCTATTAAGAACTACATTTTTAAGAATTTTGTGTGTGTGTTGCTTTGTTTGTTTTTCATTGATGTTGCGTTACGTTGCCTTCTGAATTCCTACTGGGCAAACGGGGAATGTTTTGTGTGTTGGCTTTGTTTTTTTTTCATTGATTGTTGCGTTAGTGCCTTCTGAATGTCCTACTGGGCAACGGTATGTGTGTGTGTGTTGTTGTTTTTCATTCATTCTTGTTTTTTGCGTTACGTTGCCTTTCTGAATATCTCCATCCTACTGGGCAACGGGAATGTTGTGTGTGTTTGCTTGTTTTTATTGATGTGTTGCTTACTGTCCTCCTAATATCCTACTGGGCACCGGGGGATATTTTGTGTGTTGTTGTTGTAGTTTCCATTGTAGGGAGACAATCATTTTGACGAAGACACGTCTGACATGCCATACTTTTCATCCTTGGTGTCGTGACATTGTTTAGTATTATTAATATTATTATTATAATAATCATGCTCACATACTGACTTTCAGGCGATGCGTCGTTTTGACGCGGACAACTGACATGCTCGATTTTCATCCTTATGTCGTGACATTGTTATACATTATTTATTATTATTATAATCAATGGCTTACACACCCATACTGACTTTCAGTTGATACGTCATTTGACGAAGACAGCTGGCTGGAAAAAAATAAGGAGGACTGTTCACTCTGGGCGTTCGGTGCGCTGCTGTGCCCTAGCGTCCACCAAGCGTGTTCCGATGCTTGTGCAATCATTCATCGCCTCCCTTGCGTTTCTGTCGCAGGTGAGGCCTTTAACTCTTTGTTTTCTGTACTTATAGAAGTACTCATTACTGATCATTTCCAAGAGAACCATCTTTAGCTGCTGAGAAATTTTTATCCAGTTGATTCCTACGGTTCCTCTGTTTGCCCGTGATATGATGCATGCCTTTATCTGACTTACTGGGGCAAGTATTGTTATGAAAGAGAAACAGAGCCTGCTGAAAACATGCCGCATATTCACAATAACATAACACCCCCTTATGCAGTTTTGCTCTCTCTGGAAACCCAGGAATAGAGGAGATACGAGGAGCTCTATAAAGCTAGGAACTCTGCAGTTACTCCATTCAACCTCAAAAGCGGTTTTCTTCGATAGAACGAAAGAGTTCACTCTCTCACAAAACCAAAAATAGGTTTTTTGTGGTTTTTTTTTAACGTTCTTCGTTGTTTTGTTGCATCTCAACTGACAAGAGAGGGGTGACAGACCTGTTTTATTCTCACTCTATTTTCTTTTCGAGTATTTTTTTTACTCAATTTGGACCTCTACTACTCTTCAAAATGATAATACTTTGCTCTTTTATTCTTGATTGCTGACTCATTTTTCAGTGCAAACAGTGTTGATGTGTATTAATGAGTAGGCTTACACATTTCACCCAAAACTACTCATTTTAGACTATCGCGACTACTCGCGACTTGTGTATGAGGTAAACAGGTAGGGGTAACTATTTGTTTTCTCTCTTTGAGTGTGCTGCGTTGCTTTACGAAAGATAAGTCACTTTCATAAGCTCTCAAATAGACAAACACACTGGCAGGGTACTTGGGCAATGAAGTTCTTTGCATTTTGGTGAGAGTGAATTGTGGTGTAACCGCGGATACATTCATTCGCATTGGCAGGTTTCTACAGCAAGATTCAGCATCATTCCGCTCCACGCGCCCCGAAAAATCAGGCTGAACAGAGCAGCTACTTATTCCGCCTGAGCCCACAAATGATCGTTTAGTGGAGTTATGATCGCCTGGCCGCTTGATGCCATGTCTCGTTGCAGGACAGTTTCTTCTCCAATAGTAAACTCACTCTATGTATTTCTCTCTTTGCTCACCAGGCGAGCCCTACAAATGAGCTGTTTAGGTGGATTTATGCTCCCTGGCCTTTGACACCAGGTGGCGTGTCGTTTATAGAAGGCATTTCTTAGCAAGGAGAACTATTGCTTTTCGTCTCTTTGGCTCACAGCTAAGCCCTACACAATGGCTGTTTATGGTGAGTTGGGATCCCTGGCCTCTTGACGCCATGTTTTTGTTGAAGGCATGTTTTCTTCGCAATGAGAACTCACTCTAGTTATGTCTCCTTCTTTGGCTGCACATGCAAGCAATATGTTTGCCTTTTATTGACAAGTAGAAGTAAAGCAGAGGTTCAGATTGTCCGCGCACTCCGCACGGCCCATGACACCATGGTTTTTATATATGGCACATGTCAACCCCCCCTGTGATGCGCCTCAAGGATCAACTCTTGTCACAGAACAATCATAGGTCTTTGACCAGTTCGAATAACAATATAATATGCTCATTTTCTAAAACGTTAAGTCCTGAACTTCACTGGACTGCCGGCCAAATTATTTCCCCTCTGTTCTGTGGGGCTGGGCATTCAGACTAGGTTCGTTAAAATAACTCACCAAAACCCAAGTTATAAGAGTTAGGCATCAATATTTTCAGAAAAGATTAGCAACACATGCAACTAAACGATCGTAACATATCATATTCCTTACCTTCGTCCGTTGGCTTCCTATTGACAAAACGCTAACACATAGAATAAGGAAAATTTCACATCCGATCTTTGACCCCCCTCTACAACCAAAGTTTCTGAAAATAAGTCTGGCAATGATCTGGTTGATTTCAAGAGAGGCAAGGTCAAAGCAAACTGAAAACTAGGTTATGACTTCCAACCGCAAGCTGGTTACACCCAAAATCAAAACCTCTTGAAAACTTATGAAGGCCGGATCCGGGCCATTCTCCTAAAACGTTTTGTGTCGAGCATGAGCCGGAATCCGGCTCATTCGACCCGAGTGAGTTATGTAATAAAGAAAGGAAATACAACTTGAGCGCGACCAAAAACCTGTTTGTCTGGGGCAGCTCTGTTGGCAATCAGTCACAATAGTTTCACAGACTGCATGTTCAAAGAATGACCATGAAAAACTGTTTTCTGGGACACTCTGTTTGCAATCAGTTCACATAGTTTTCACCGACTGCATGTTCAAAAGAATTACATGCAGGAAAACATGTTTTTCTGGGCACTCTGTTTGTCAATCAGTCATAGTTTCACAGACTGCTGTTCAAGAATGACATGACAAAACTGGTTTTCTGGGGGCACTCTTGCAAGTCAGTCACATAGTCTTCACACGACTGCACTCGGTCAACGGAATGAACATGAGACACTGTTTCTTTGGGACTACTCTGTTGCAATCAGTCACATAATTTTCACAGAACTATTGCATTTCAAAGAATGACATGAGATAAACTGTTATTCCTGGACACTCCTGTTGCAATCAGTCATCATAGTTTTCACAGACTGCATGTTCAACAGAATGACATGAGAAAACTGTTTTGTCTGGGACAGCCACCACTCTGTTGGCAACTCAGTCACATAGTCTTCACATACTGGCATGTTCAAAGAATGACACAGAGAAACTGGTGTTCTGGGACAGACTGTTAGCAATCAGTCCCATAGTTTCACATACTGCATTTAAGGAATGACATGAGAAACTTTTCTGGGACAGACTCTGTTTGCAATCAGTCACATAGTTTCACATACTGGCATGTCTCAAAGAATGACATGAGAAAGTTTTGTTTTTGTTTGTTTTATTTTTTATTTATTTCTTTTTTTGCGTGAGAAAGCTATTACAGTACTATGCAATGTAAAGTATATAACTATTATTTAGTATTAATATTATTAATTGGGAAATTATTTGTACAGTTTATTGTTTTTCACCTAAATCAGTCTGATCACTATGGAATCAGTTCAGTGCACACCATTGATCAAATCTTAAGAAATTTGCTAACGACACGAAGTAACAAATAAGTCATTTGACCTCTTAGGCCTGCAAAAAAACATAGGTCATTTCAAAATTCTATCAGTTCAGTGACTGATGACCGCGGTCTTAAAGGCCTCGGCACACGCTGCAACTTTTGCTAGTTGCAGCCTGCAACTTTATGGTTGCAACATTTGTATGCCACCTACAAGTTGTAGGGTTGCAGGTTGTGGGTTGTGGGCGATGAAAACCAATCCTATTTTTTAAGCCCCTGCTTGCAACAGTTGTAGGTGCAGTGCAACCCAGAGCGTCGTTCTGAATCACATGTTTTTTGCATCACAATGGCGAGTGAACCTGTCGGACCTGAACAGGCAAACTGATCGAGTTCATTTCATAATTTTCGCTCTGCATTTGGGACCGGGTGTCGGACAGGTTTTCCAAGAGGCAAAATCCACAGAAGCCGTAAAAATGGCAGCATCGTGATATGACCTATTACTTGCTCAGCAATTTTTTTTCTTTTTCAATCGATGTTGATCAAACAATGTGTAAGCAACTCCTGTAGGCCTAGTATCTTTGTCAGTTCGAGTTATAGAAGTAGGCCTCAAAATCGACTCTTGGTAATGGACCCATCGTTTTGATCTGTACACTATTTCTGATCTGTCATCGTTTTGGCATTTAGTTTACATTTGGAGTAGTCTGCCTTTTAGAACAAACTTCTAGTCCTACTGTGGTTGGATTAGTTATGATTGCAAGGAGGTCTATCAAAGTTGCGAGTGTGCCGCGAGCTCTGCCAATTTTTACTGCACTTGTGGTATAGCACCAGTTTGTATCAATAATTTTTGTTGCAGGCGTGTGCCGAAGCCTTTAGAATATTCCCCTGCCCCCTTATGGCGTATCCCTTCGCAACCAATCTCTGTATGTGGCTGACAACTGATTAGTGAGAGGATGAATTGTGCCTCTGGACTTGAAGCGATATGCCCATGTAAACGTAATGCTGCCTTATCTGACATTTCATTAACCTCCCTCCTACAAGGTCACCACCAAGCCCCCCCTTCCCCTTTCTTTCTGTCTCTCTTCTCTCTTCCTCTTCTCAAAGAAACGTTGGGCTTTGCATGAAGTGATGATTATGGTATCGGCTGGAGCGGGATAAAATTCTACAGGCACCTCTAAAAGATGTGCAGGGGTACCAGGGATGCACTAGAAAAACTTATTTTCTTTCTAGCATGCAAATGCCACTGGGACCCTGTAGCCCTCTTCTAGGACCTCTAGTGTATATGAGGTGTCCCTGTGGACCCCTTGTTTTCTGGATGATTGGGAGCCCGGCGGGGAGGGAAGGCTATTTTTGACAATGTGATGAAACTGATTCTTTAGAAAAAAAAAGAAAAAAGTCTAAAAACTTGAAAAGATGCCCTTGGCCTTAAAATTTTCAAGGGTTTTGTTAATTTCTAGTTCTTTTGCTAGAATAAATAAAAGTATGTTAATTTTGTTGTTACATGCGCACGCACACACACACAAACACACGCACTCCACACATGCAAACATTAATCATGTTTCATAATGAAACCATGACACAGCATAAGACTTAGTGGCCCATCATTTTGAAAATTGACCCCACTTTTTGGGCAGCCAGGGGTCATATGACCCACGCGGTCTGAAAATAATCTGAAGCTCTGGTAAAGTAAGCCCGAAGAGTGATCTCCCATGAGGCGAACAGAAGCGCTCATTGTCAAGCAGAATGTGACTAACTAACACACACACACACACACAGTGATAATAACTCTACAGTCATATTTCACAGGAGACAGCTCGGACAACCTGTTGACCGGTTCCCAACCCTTGACCATCTCCCAGGGGTCAGAGGTTAGCCAGGAGGGGTCGCAAGGGTCGCAGAGCACGCAAGGGTCACAAGGCATGCAGAGCACCCAGCCTCTGTCTCAGTTCAGGGGGTGCAGGATGTCGGACAGAGTGCGGGCTGTGGCCTTCCTCACTTTAGGTCAGTGGGTCTTTTCTTTCTTCTTCTTCCATTTAGTATCCACAATCAACAATTTTATTTTTTGATACTGCTTGGTCGAGGTTCGAAGGTCGAACACAGAACAAAAACAAATAAAAACAACCATAATCTACTGTGACCCAGCCAGCCAAGACCTGTTCAGCAGGAAGCTCGGCATGATGCTGAATCGGCAGGAACTGGAACCCCTAAGCTATTTTTGTCTTGTTTTTTTGTTAATAGTGAGGGTTATTACAATGGCAAACCAGTAGGACGGGCAACGAGCTGAGTGTAGCGGCAGACACCGCCTCTCTGACAACTTGTTCAAAGTAACTTTCAATATCTCATAAAGAGAAATTCAGGTTAGATGCCAAACAAATGAGTGATTGGACAGAGATACAACATACTGAAGAAATTAAATCAAACGTGTCGAAAACGAAATTATACAACCCAAATCAATAATCATTCAAATATTAAATCCCTAGAAATGTGACACATTTAAAAACACAGAGAGAGAGAGAAAGATCAATAAGCATTATTAACTTTATAGCAGTCAACAAGTAACAAAATCTGGAATACATCTGTCATCAACATCAATGCAATTGAAATAGTATCTCAACACAATTATACAATTTACTTGCAGTCGATAGCTGTAGTATTCAATCAGAACACGAGTAGAATAAGGACTGAAGAGAGAGTAAAATGAATCATGAATTAAGAGGAGGAAGAACTTGGTATGAAAGTTTGATTACAGTATGGTTGCACTTTTGCCTTTTCACAAGGAATTAAGTTTATTTTGTTAATTTACCTGTAAAATGAAAGATTCTTACAAAAAATATAGTAAAAATGGCTCAAAAAACAAATTGGCAACGGCAGTGTGAACGAACTTTGATTAAAACTGTGTTTTTCTTTTTTTTTACAAAACTTTAACTTCATCTTGGAATGCAGGAGAGCTATCTAAAAGCACCTTCATCATTCTTCTCTTCTTCTTCTTGTTCGGCTCAGAGAAATTCCTGTCATCCTGAGCGTAGATGCGTCCATGCGGCTGGTTAGGAAACTAAATAAAGAAATAGTTAGGCCCAGCATGTCCGACTTCGGCTGAAGAAATCCTTTTACGAATTATAGAAAAAAAGGCAGGAGAATTAGAACCCCAGCTAAGATAACAAAAAAAATAGCAGATGACAGTAAGCAAAGGGAAAAGAGAGAGTCAAAGAGGAGGACAGATTAGAGGAAGTTCCAAGCACAGAAGTTGGAAACTATTTATAAGAAAGATCCCCCGGTATCACCACAGGGGATAATTTAATTTTGCTTCAGCTTTCAGGGGGTGTTGCCCCTCTGAACCCCCAACGGGGCTCTGCCCCTGTACCCTGCGGGGCGCGAGCGGCCCATGACCATGCCTTTCAGGTTTGTTTTTTTCATTGGGGTTTCACCCATGTCCTGAGACTTCGATTATGTTGTGTGTGTGTGTTTGTCCACATACCCAATAGGGAAATTGTTCGGAAATAATTAAAGCGTAATTATGGTGTGTGGGAGAGGATCTTGCCTAATTCAACGTCAAACATGTGGGGAAAATTACTCTACCAGTGCATAGGTAGATCACCAGCTCTCGCCTCGTGTATTTGAGCAGACATTACAGATACTCAGAACACCGTGCTTCATCTAAAATTGATGTCAATTTATTATTTTTACGTTACATTTTGCAAGTGTATGAGCTTGTGGCAACTGGCCACCCATACTTTTTCTATAAAAAAAAATGTTTGCACAGTCGCTGACTCGCATCCTGCGTTTAAAGCTCACGCCATTGTTGCATGGATTGACCGAGTAATGGAGGTAAGCAACTCTAATTTTCACGAAGCTGCTCTCCCCTAGTTTTTTCCCCGAAAATCGTCTTTTGCCCATGTACTCTTTCTTTCTATTTCTTTTAAATAAGAAACTTGTTTAAAAGTTTTTTTTAAATTGCGTCTGTGTGTTTTCTACTCTGGAGCGGGATAGGTTTTGATTGGAGTAGGATACATGATTTTAGTAATTTTCACTGTGAATAGTTGGTGTGGTTGTTTATATTGCCATATTTTTGGCACATATATTATAAAAATTTACCTAAAATTCAGAATTGTATAATTTTCTTACTATGTTATTTTTAGTAGTATAATATATAAGGCGCTGGGGTCTCACCTTTGGGGAGAAAAAATATCGCTTAATAGTTCCGAAAAAATACGGCATCTGTCAGAAAGTGTGTGAAGTACTGTTGATTATTTTTGGTTTATTTATACGTCATTTTATTGCTTTTGGGGAGTTTTTGATGATTATACAGGCGTTTTTTTTTTTGTTGGGGTTTTTTTTACACTTACAGGCAAGCTGGTCTTCAAGACAAGCAGGTGGACCAAGAAGTGTGTCTACGGCAATGGCGCGGGACAGGAGCCAGGGGTCATCCAGCGACTTCGTGCGCAAACAACATCATCATCATCCTGCGCGACCTCTGCATCAGGTGGGGGGGGGGGGGGGGGGGCTGGCGTATTTGTACAGGGGAAAGCTCCCCAATATAGCCAAGACTGTATACATTGTCTCTGATATAAGCTTGGAAAAATCAGTCAAAATTTGGTCTCACTACGGAGGGGTCTTTATAGGGAGGTAGTCATCAGTAGTCCAGAGCTTGCATGATGGCAACAAGATCAAGTGCCAAACCTGCTAAAGAAGCTTTCAATGGTGAGGACGTGAGAGGCTTCATTACGTTGAAGCCTGTCTCTAAACTACGGTGTAACGTGAGAAAGGTGGCCAGAGTGGGTTAAGAAGTCGCTGCCTAAGTAATGCGTGACTGCAACGTCAGTGGACCACGGGTTCAATCCCAGGCCTAGCCCTTTTTTACTTTCTAGTTCGACATGAAAAATCGACGTGAACGTCGAAGTCCTTTCAGATAGGACTTAAAGCTAGTCTGACCCGTGCGCTTTCAGTTGGAAATCAGTAAGAGGCAGGGAGAAATCCCGCTGCATGTATGCCAAATTGATAGCAGGTTTCCCAAGCTGCCCCCCCCCCCCCCAACCCCACCACCCCATTTTGTTTTAAATGGGTAGGCACGCGGCTTGCGACGACGCACTCTACGGGGGAGAGCAGCCCGAATGTTACATAGATAAGTCTCTGTGGACTTGAATATTCCAAATACCATATACCGTGGAAAACACATCTGCTATTTCATTCAGGGGTTTATGGGGGTGTTTTTCAGAATGTTGAATGTTTCTAGTGCACACTCCTTTTAACCACACTACATATTTCTGTCCCCCCCTCCTATGTTCTCTCTCTCTCTCTTCTCGCTCCCTCTCTCACTCTTGACATATTCCGGCCAAAAACTGCCAAGACGGAAGTTGACTCCTATGTGTTAGAGCTCGCCCCAAAACTGCCCGTAGCTTGCCCCCACTATGGAGGACCCCTCTGCAGTGACATTTCATCAAACACCAATTCTGGCTGTATAACACACTAGAAGAAGCTTTCACTTTGTAATGAGTGATAGTAAACTGTATGGCGGCTCGCTGTGCTTCAAAAGACAGATTTTCCCGAAAATTGTGAAAGAATTGAACACTAAGAATGAGTGCGATAGTAACTGTATGGCCCTCTGATGTGCCTTTCAAAAAGAACATGATTTTCCCGAAAACGTGTGAAAGAATCTGAACACAAGAAGAGGTGGGTTTTTCCTGTACAAATGCGAATGCAAGAGGCTAAAGATCTTTTCAGAAATACATCTGTGAATTTCGTCCTGTAATCCGCTGTCAGTCAACCGTTATAAATTAACGTGTTGTATGTAGGCATTTTTAAATGCCCCCACATGGGCCGAAAGGCAAAAGAGGCGTAAAACACTTACTTCCTAGGCATTTTTTTTGTAAATGAGTTCGTGTGAGTGCGATCAAGTGATTTTTTTTGGTTCTAAATAATTTTAAGTACGTGTATTTTGAATATATTTTGTGTGTGTGGGGTAAACTTACTTCTTTTCTTTTTTTCATGTAAAGCGCGGTGAGTCCCTGCTGTGTCAGGAGAAGAGCGCTATAGAAGTTTTATTTATTTATTATTATTATTATTAAAGCACTGACGATATTATTCTACATGTACACTACCTTGGTTGACCCTCATGTTCCTAACATGGCCTAAATAATTTTAAGTACATGTATTTTGAATATCTTTTGTGTGCGTGGGGTAAACTAAAACAAACATTTTTTATGTAAGTAAAGCGCGGGGTGGGTTCTTCTTGCTGTGTCAGGAGAATAGCGCTACAGAATATTTATTTATTTATTATTATTATTAAAGCAACTGATGATGTTATTCTTATACAGTTACACTACCTTGGTTGACCCGCACGTCACGTCCCTTAACATGGCCGCCCTGTCCCTGAGAGACAACCCCGCGCCTATTTGTTCGCGCCTATTGTTCGCCGGCAGACCCTGGAGCTGCTCACTGGATTGCTACAGGTGGGCTTTTGCGGCTGTGGATGAGTTGGGGCACATGTGCGTATTTTGGAAACAGTTAATCGGTTTGATTTTTTGTGATTGTTTGCTAACCAGTGTGTAACCATTGAAAAGCGCATATGTGACCCATTAACTCATTCACATCGCAACGATTTAGAATTATTAAAAAAAACTCACAAATCCCCCCAACCACAAATCACGACCAGCCATACATACATAAACACAAAATGAGAAATGAAAGAAGATTACGGTCTTTTTTTTTTACTTCAGGTTTACACATAGGGAGGACGGTGGTAGATCAGACTTTTTTTTATATAGACATTTATATAGAAAAACCCTCTTTACCACAAAACCAAACATGCAACAACGAATTACACCGATTGGTTTCCCCACTTGAAACAAACCATTACAAAGTCAGTCAGAGGCAAAATTGTGGTCTAAGTGAGCAAAGCGAGCTTAGAAAAGACCAAGGTGTTGTGTGCACACATATTTACCTCCCTTCCCTGGAAGCAAATGCATCAAATTGAAAGCTATCTATTAATTCCGAACATATATGGCCGGAAAAAACGACTTGAATGAGTTAAGGACTAAAGTGTCAAAATAACCATTCTGAGAAAATGGTACATTTAAAAACTTCCGGCAATTCTCTTTCTAAACAATCAACTATTCGGTAAACCTTTGTCCGTTTAACCCTTTCACCGTCAGCCATATTTAATCCAAAACTTTCCATTATATTTTCCTGGGTAGAGAGCAATATCCATCTGCAGTATTGTGGATTCTTCTGTGACAGAATATAAGGCATTAGGGTACTTATAGTCACAGAGGCGTCTCCATGAAATTCTGGTTGCTCCCACCTGGAAAGCGCGTCGCAGCCAATTTTTTATATATATTTTTGGCATGCGAGTTTTGTCATTGAGGGAGGGGGGTAAATTTTGATCAAATTACAACTTTTTCGTTGCCACTAGGTTTTTAACGTATGCTAAGTGCATGGTCACAGGGGACCTCGGTTTATCGTCTCATCCGAAAGGACTCCAGCTTCAGACCCCGTTACGGCATAGTGCAGAATGAGAGAAAAAATCCCCCTGATTACCCAGGTTCGAAACCGGGTGTACTTGAAACGAAGCGAACGCACTCCACTGTCACTACCCACACCTTCTACACTTCCAAAAACTAAGACAATAGGGTCTGTGGATAATAGACCCCAATTTGAGCCTTTTAATGACATGGCGTCTTAAAATCACGTGGTGCTAAAATGCGACTTTGTCGGTGAAAGGGTTAAGAGTTATGAGCATTTAAAGTCGGTAGGGTGATGTCACCATTTGAGAAATCACTGTCTAACAGTTTAGCCCTAGCTGAAGAAAATGCATAAACCTATCCCATTTTAGACAAAAACTGATAATGAACAACAAAGATTGCAGGTAAAAGCTAGGATTTGATGAATACAATCATATCACGATATCATGTTTTACATGTAAATCATAATGGTTGGTAAATAAATAGATGCGGTGATTGTACGATAGATCGACAATAATACATGAGGTCATAGGACATAGTCTTATTAAACTGAAAAGGTCCTCATGCGTACCCCACTGCCCTAGGACAAATGAAACGAAAACACTAGCAGGACTTGTTGCTATCGATTTCTGCAAAGAGCCCAGACATTTTGTTCCTTAATTGAGACAAAATGATAATGAAACAACAGTGACTGTAGACTAAGATTTAAAGTAGGAACCATTGGGTAAGCTGACGAACAGCGCAGTGCATGCAGTGTGTAGGTGATGGTGCTGGGCTCGTTATATTTTGTGCAACACAAGGGCCTCCCAGGGACCCCCCATTTGGGGGTCTATGAAGCACTGAAAATTCTAAAGGACCCTCTAAGAAAGAATTGCAGGAGTTCCCAGGGATGCACTTAGACTAAAAATATTTTAGCATTCACAAGGGGCCACTGGGACCCTATATCCCGCCTCTAGGAACTTCTTGTTGGCGGGATGATGGGAGCCCTGGTGCAGGAATTAGGAAGTTTTGTTGGAAGATGGGACCTCTCGAACGAGGGGCCCTGGGCATGGCTGGTGCTGCAGCCAAAAGGGATTGCTTGGCCTTTGGGGACCTCCCCAATGCAACTCTCGTCCTCAAATCCCCTGGTCCAGAGAGTGAGGAGGTACCCTGGGCAAGGCATCTCCACTTATAAACTAGTTCTCGCCCAGCCCGCCAGAATGGTACTGCCCTCTCTGCGATACTGCAGTCATTGTCGGAAAACGAGGAGATAGGCAACACACACAGGAAGACTGCTCTGAACAGCACCATGCGTGTATGTGATGTGCTGCCGTTATATTGTTTGTGCAGGAGGACTACCTGAAGTGGAAGGGGTCCCTGTTTTTCCGCTTTGCATGACCATGCTGGACCCACAGCCAGGAGATCGCACAGCCGTTGGTCAGTGTGTGTGTGTGTGTGGGTGTGTGTCACTATGTGGGTGTGTTGTTCTTCAGTTTAACTTCCTTCCACTAAAAGTGATTCAGACAAATGTGTGGGTGGGTCTGTCACTGTTTGTGTGTTGGTGTCTGTCTGTCGTCAATGTGTGTGTTGTCTGTCACTGTTGTGTGTGTCGTCTGTCATTATCTGTGTGTGCGTCTATGTTGTCACTATGGTGTCGTCGCGCGCGAATGTCTCTTACACTCGTGATGTGTGTCTGTCTGTCACTGTGTGCGTGTCTGTGTGTATGTCGTCAGTGTGTGGTTTGGTCTGTGGTGTCTGTCACATGGTGTTTGCGGTGTGTGTGCTTTTCACACGGTGTGTGTTGTGTTGTGCCTGCACTGTGTGTGTGTGTGTGTGTGGCCTGTCACTGTGGTGTGTGTGTAGTTAACAGTGTGTGTGTGGAGTGTGTATGTGGTAGGGGTTGGGCAGGATGGGGGAATTGTGTGGATGCGTGTGGTGGTGGATATGTGCCCATGTGAAAGGTGGAGCAGTACATTTCTTTTCAGTTTTTCAACTTGTTCAAATTTATTTATTGCAAAGTGAAATTTGAATCATAACACATATTAACATTGAAGGTTTTAAAGTATTAATCTACAGCAAACCTTTTTCTTTTTCTTGTTCGATGCAGCGGAGTACTGTCTGGGTTTTCACCTGATGAAGCGTCAGCCTGCCTTGATGTCTCAGCATCTGCTGGAGAGCATCTTTGTCTTCAACGACTACACCAAACACAACGGTCAGTACACTTACCATATTTTTCGGATCATTAGGCGATCATGTGTATAAGGTGAATAGGGCAATTTTAAAGAAACATTCTGAAAAAAATTAAAGTAAAAGGCGACCTCGTTTATAAGGCCTCGCAAAAGAAAGTCGATGTTTGAAGCCCGTACAAGTCCTGTAAACGCTTACCGACCACCATTACTGCTGTCATAATCGAGAGTTGGCTCCCTTCTCAAATAATCAAACTTCCATTTGAGCTGCTTCCTGATGTTATGTTTTGGACAATTCTTCATGAAAACTGGCAGAAATGATGGCATTTTAAAGCTCTACAAAGATGCATTTTACATCCAAAGAAGGGCTATGGCAACTGTTGGACGGTATCTCGGACGATAAAAATGACTTTTTAAGCATTTTTAACGCGAGTATTCGTCGTATCAGCGACTCGTTACCACTTTCGATGTTGTGACTGACAGTAGAATGTACTGAGTACGGCAATCTTTGCCATTCTTCTCACGATTTTGTTCACTAATAATAGGGCGCCCTCGTTTATTAGACACATAAGTCAAAATTGAAGAAAAACAATATCGCCTTATAGTCCGAAAATCTACGGCAAATGTATATTCATCCATTCCTCAAACGGACAGACTTTGGGCATTTTGGAAAATAACCACCACCCTGCTCAGATCACCAGCAGGGCTCTGCCTTACCATCCACCCTTATGGGGTATTTGTGCCCTGGAAACAGTCAAAAATTGGTAACCCTGTCCTTGGAATCCACTTTTTCTCTCTGGCGTCCTTGGAAACTGAGTTGATTCAAAATGTGTATAGAACAATCACTTGTCTTGTTAGCTTAACCTTACTGTTGAAAAAAGGGAAAACCCAAAACAAAAAGATACCGTTGACATCTTCCTTACAGACACTGTTACACATCGGTTACTGAAAAACAATAGGATCATGGAATATTGAAGCAGTAATAACACCAAAAAGCATCAAAGTATTATGAATGCTTAATGCTGTTAGGACATGTATTGGTGTGTACTTACTCCCCTTTTATGATTAAATTGACTTGTGATACAAAGGCATCTTACAGTATTATCCTTTCTGTGTTTATGCAAGTTAATCCTTACTGTTTGCCTTTTATTTACTGAATATGGCATTTACACTAAAGGGATTATATTTACTAGTTTTAACTGTGTGTTCTGGTGTGGGGGGGGGGGGGGGGAGGCTCCGTTAACTTTATCTACTCGTGCCCTGTTTGTGTAAATTTGTCTTATCAATATATTGTATGTTGAGTAACTGACCAGGGAATTAAAATGTTTTTATTATTCATTCTGTGTTTTATGCGCAAGATGGACAACAAATTTCTTCTTGTGGAGACAATCGAACTGATTTGATTGATTGATTAAAGAAAGACTACCCAAAAAATGCAGTCGCCGAAATTTTGCTCGATCCTGAAATACTAAGCAGTTAATGTTCGTTTTGACCATGATGCACAACATTGCAATGTTTGTCCCTGGAAATAAGTCTCTGTCCCTGCTCTTTAAGGTACCATATTTTATTGACTATACGGCTGATACTTTTTGTTCCCAGACTCAGACCCCTGGGATGCCTTATAATGTCACTAATGAAAAAATAGTAACAAAAAATGTGTAAATTGGGGTAAAATTTGGGGTGTGTTCGCCATTATGCAATAGGGGCGTCTTATAAGGTCCGAACAAATACTAGTAGATTTGTCCTGTGACCAAATCAGTCGTTGGCCCGGGGGTAGGCAGCAGAAGGGTTTTGGCTGAAGGATGAGCCCTCCAGGGATTTAAAATGAGTTTTCCCCGTCCCCTAGATGGACTGCCTTCTATGGGTAACGAGCTCTATCTACCTCTGACTGCTGTTTGCCCGTAGCTGGGGATCTGGTTCGTGGGCCCCGTGGGGTATCTAGAAGATGGACTGCCTTCTATGGGTAACGAGCTGTATCTACCTCTGACTGCTGTTTGCCCCTAGCTGGGGATCTGGTTAGTGGGCCCCATGGGGTATCTAGAAGATGGACTGCCTTCTATGGGTAACGAGCTGTATGTACCTCTGACTGCTGTTTGCCCGTAGCTGGGGATCTGGTTGTGAGGGCACCATGGGGTATCTAGAAGATGGACAATGCCTTATATAGGTAACACGAGTCTATATCTAACGTCTGACTGCTGTTCGCCCGTAGCTGGGGATCCTGGTCGCCGACGACCCCATACTGGGGTCCATCTAGAAAGATGGACTGCCTATCTATGAACGTAAACGAGCTAGTGTATCTACCTCTGACTGCGTCTATGCCCGTTAGCTGCGGGATACTGGTGTCCGGCCCCAAGCATATGGGCCCCAATGGGGTATATAGAAGAGAGACGCCCTTCTACGATGGGTACGAACAGAGCTGTATCTACCTCCGACTGCTGTGTGCCCGTAGCTGGGGATCTGCGTTCGTGGGCCACCCATGGGGGATCTAGAAGCTGCACTCTAGACCTTATATGGGTAACGATTTGCAAATCCTCCCTCTGAACTGACTGGGGGGGTTATTCTTTATAGGGGCCCACCGCGTAAACAAAAGCGGCTGCCTGGGATCTGAGTCGTGGGCCCCATGAGGGTATCTAAAGAGACAGGACTGTCCCTCTGATGGTGTACCGAGCCCTGTATCTACCTCTGACTGCTGTGTGCACCGAGCTAGTAGATCTGGTTCGTGGGCCCCACGGGGTATACTAGAAGATGGACTGCCTTCTATGGGTAACGAGCTCTATCTACCTCTGACTGCTGTTTGCCCCTAGCTGGGGATCTGGTTAGTGGGCCCCATGGGGTATCCTAGAGAAGATGGACCTGCCTTCTAGAGGTAACGAGCTGTATCTACTCCTGACTGCTGTTTGCCCGTAGCTGGGGATCTGCGTCGTGGAACCCATGGGGTATCTAGATAGACTGCGACTGCATCTTTGCATCCACAATGGGGCAAACGAGCAGTATCTACCGTCTGAACACTGCGATTTGCACCGTAGATGAGGGATCTAGGTTCGGGGTCCCCGTGGAGGTAATCTAGAAGAGGAAACGTGCCTTCTATAGCTAACGAGCTGTAGTCTTATCCTCTGTACCTGACCTGCTGTTTGCCCATAGCTTGGGATCTGGTTAGTGTAGGTCCCATGGTGGTATCCTCACACACCTGTGGGCTTGAGTGACTGTACGTGTAAGGGGCTCTGCCCTCTCATTCGTTATGAAGTTCTACTATAGCTTAGGTGGGAAACTAAAAACTTCGTTACTTTCTAAACTTAAGTAAACCAATTTACTGAAACCCCCTTGACAGCCAGAGAAAAAAGTAAAGGAAAAAAACATGGGCAAATCCCTGACATGAAAAAAGGACAACTGATAGAGCGCAATATGGCAAACATCGGTTCTGAGGGACGAGGGATATAACACTCCCGACTGTGGGTATAGAGCAAATCGCCAGCATATCAGGGTTATTGCCTATGCATTCTATGATGAACATATATCAGTCGACTATAGTCATCAGGATACAGTAATGAGAATTACGGTATCCGGTGGCACAGTCAAGGGGTTATTTGTAGAAAAGTAACAACGTCTTAGTTTCCCACTTAAGTATTGGTAGAAATTCATTAAAATTACAGCACAGATCTACTGTAGAGGTTCCTCATACGGTACAGCCTGGGAATGCCAAGGTACTCCAGCTCTCATCCAACTTACTGTGGTACACTACTGCAACGGAGCATGCGTAGATAACTATACCGAATCGGATAATGAGGGTGCGTACACAGAGAAAGAGGCTTTACAAGTTCATTACTATGAACATTGAAAGTTAGAATCTTGTCTCGACATCATACTATGACCAAAAATAGACATTGGTCTTTCGGATGAGCCGATAAACGTGAAAGGTCCCAGCTGTGCCCAATGTAACATTAGCAACATGCTATAAGAGTATAGTGGCAAACGAAAAAAAAAGTATGGTATACGCCCGTGTTTGGCCAACATTTAACACCCCCACTCACCACTAGACCTTTCCTCACTCTAAGACAACAGCACAAAAAAAAACCTTGCACTGCACAAAAACCTTTTTTTTTTATAATGTGGTGGCGCGGCCTCTGGCTGTTGCTGCGACTCAATCCAGGTGGGCGCAACACCGAATTAACACCGAGGACGCATCTGTGGACTCAAAAAGTAACATAAGTACCTTACTACAAGAATGTGATAAAAATTTGCATGTCGTGTATTATACCGATGAAGCCTTGTGCGCAAAAAACACAGCATTTACTGCAATATGAAAAAGTCTAAACTAGTCTTCACATTCTCTTAGGTTCAACCTTTCAGTAGTTTAACAAGTACAGTCAGAAGTGACAGAGAGAGGGAGCTATTCTCACTTCAAGGGAAAAGACAAAAAACAAAAAGATAAAAAGGTATTGATAGGTTAAGCACTATGTGTAGGCACAATATCTGCGTTTTCTTTGTCGTGATTCTTTTAAATATACAGTGGTACCCTTCTATTCTAATAAGACGCTCGCAAATGCGACTTTTCCTCACATACGACTGATTTTTTTTTTCATGAGCACATTCCACTATATATCCTATGCCGTAAATACGACTTTTCCTGAGTTCCGACTTACGACCCAATTTCAGGGGGTTGAGATGCGACCGCAATCTTACCTTTTTGCAAAACCAGCTCACAAGGTCATATGCAAAATCGATAAGCCAACTGAAAAAGCAGACGAACCTCGAGGATACGTACAATATAGTCATAAGAGTCCAACGGGTACTGAGGAGAATTGGCTAACATCGACGTGGCCCAAAAGGGCACTCACACACATCACAACTACACCATAAACAGACTACATGATCATTAATCTTACGCAATAACGGAAACTACTAAATCCTGTGACTATCTGCACAACTGACAAACCACCAACACACAAACATGACACAGATCTAACGTTCTGGGAGATCAATTTTTTGTAGTCACAGTTTGACAACACAAAACTTACTACCGAGGCATACAATTCGGCTGACAAAAATGGCACCGCAGATACGAAATCACGGGCAACAGAGAATGAAGCCAGTCTGCTTTAAATTATCGGATTTTGTGAGTCGGTGTTTGCATTCTCAGCCGGCAGTTTGTCTATAGTGCACAACATCTAACGCCGATGTCATCAGGTCTGATAGCGAGAAAGGAGCTTGGTCCTATAATAAGACCACCCCTCAGATAAGACCTTTTTTTTCACCGCACTTTCAAGGTCCTATTAGAAGAGGTAACCACAGTAATTCTTATGCCTGCATGTATCAGTCTTTAATGCTCACGGTTTGTTTTATTCTCCAGTGATCTTGTCTCGTAACAGGTAAGGCATAACAATTATCCCATGTTTTTTAAACCTTGTTTGCAAAAATGTAACAAGATTGAAACTAATCTATCAGGAAAAAACATTGATGAATTTGCTCTCCTTTTGGATGGTATTTCGTCAATTGCTGTACTCTGCTAACAGGTCGCGCACTGGTAAAAAGGACTGGAGAAACTACTCCTATGAACAAGCGTTAGGAATTTTTAATTTTTAAATTTCGGTGCAAGAGACATAAAACTGCACTAAGAACGATCATTGTCTTATGATCATGCAAGCTTCTTTCGAGGCATACCGATTGGTTGTACAATGTGTGTTCGTTATGCATGTATAACATATTCAAGATTAGAGGTATTAATAGCAATCTATAAAGTCCTAAAAAAGCAAATTCAATAGACTCCCAACTAGTAGTAGATTTGTATCTACATTGCGGATGCTGCGTTTCATGTGTAACACCTATTATCACACAGAATTCAGGCAGACCGGGTCTGCAGGAACCTGTCTTTCAAAGCCCACCGTTGTGATCGATGTTCTTCTTGTCGTGTTGTTACTCATGTACAAATACTTACAAGAATTCTAGAACGCCTATGCATTTGCAAATAAAGCAAGTGTCTGACTTACTCGTTAATACATTGCAGTGGTGTTTAATGATGTAACATAAATCAAAGCTTTGAGCAGAGTGTATATGCTACTCTATAATAGACACAGCGGATTCTGATTGTTGTATCATTGCGATGCTTAAGATGTTGAAGTTATGTGTTAAACAACGTCACAAGATTAGAGACAGGCTTATGCACATTCTTAAAAAGCAGTGTTGATTTGTTCTACATTGCGTGTTGTTTATGTGAAACATATTCAAGAGCTAGCAGGCTATGCCACTATTAAAGCCAGTGTTCGATTTGTTTCTACATTGCGTTGTTGTTTGTGTGAACATATTCAAGATTAGAATGGCTATGCCATTGTCATTAAAGCACAGTGCCTGTTGATTTTAGATTGACCTACATGCACGTGATGTTTATGTTGTCAACATTATTCAGATTAGAAGGCTTATGCCATCTGTAAAAGCAGTGTTGATTTGTATCTCACAGTTTCGACGTGTGTTATGAGGTATACCTAATTCAAGGAGATAGCAAGGCTTATGCCATTATTACTTAGACAGCCACGGGTGATTTGTTTTGAATGGACCATGCAGTGGTGTAGATGTGTAACATAATCAAGATTAGAAGGCAATGCAAATTATTAAGCAGAAGTTGATTGGTGTGTAACATTGCGTGTTGATTTACGATGTAAACATATATCAAGATTAGGAAGCGCTACTCGCAATTCTGAAAGCCAGCTGTTGATTTGTTATACATTGTGTGTTGTTTATATGCAACATATGTCAAGATTAGAAAGGCTCTGCCATTCTTGAAGCAGTGTTGATTTTGTTGTACATTGCCGTGTTGTTTCTGTGTAACATATTCAAGGTTAGAAGGACATGCCACTCTTGGAAGCATGTGTTGATTAGTTTGTACATTGCGTGTGTGTTATGTGTAAAATATTCACAGATTAGAAGGCTATGCCATTCTTAACACGCAGTGTTGATTGTGTTCTACATTCGCGTGTTGCTCTATGTGGAACATATTCAAAGATTAGAAGGCTATGGCATTCTTAATTAGCAGTGATTGATGTTCTACATTGCGTGTGTTTATGTGTAACATATTCAAGATTCAGAAGCTTATGGCATTCTTAAAGCAGTGTTGATGTGGTTCTACGTTGTGTGTTGTTTATGTGTAACAGTATTCAAGCTTAGAAGGCTATGCCACTCTAAAAGCAGGTGAATGGTTCTACACTGCGGTGTTGTTTATGTGTAAAATATCAATGATTAGAAGGATATGCCATCTTAAAGCAAGGTGGATTTGTATACTACATTGTGTCGCTGTTTATGTGTGGCATATTCAAGATTAGAAGGCTATGCTTTTCTTAAAGTAATGTTGATTTGTTCGGACACAATTTTCTCTACCATAGTTTGCTGAGTTCTCTGTGGGTCGAGGGTGCTTATATGTGACCTAGCAACCACGAAAGGGACATTTAAGTGTCAAACTGACCATTCTTAGATAATTATACGCCTGTGACAATTTTCAGACAATTCTCTTGCTAATAATACAAAAACCAGGCTTGTATCTTTTTCCGTATCCAAAGTCTGAGGCATTGTAAAGTTAGTAGGGTGAGCATCGGCCATTTTGAGGGAAAACAGTCATAAGTCTAGCCTTGCTGAAGAAAATGCATCATGACCTACTCGTTTCGTATTGAAAACACTTATAAGGACCATCAAGATCTTAAAGAGGGTCCTGTTATCAATATGAAAGATAAGATGGTACGCGAACATGAAATTACAGTGGAACCTCCCTTGTAAGGCCTCATCAGAAATCATCCAAAATGAGGTTTATTGTAAGGGAGGGGTCTTATAAGGAGGCAATTTTAATACTTACAAAAGAAGGGCGATGTCTCAGAGAAGTAGGTATTATATGGGAGGGAGTCTTATAATGGGAGGGAGTCTTTTTTTTTTATAAGGGAGGTTCCACTGTACACATAACTCAAAATTGACAAAAAAAAATTATTTTTGACTTTTCAAGCCTGTTGTGAGAAACTATCCCAGTCGACTTAATGTCCCTTTCGTTTGTGTGCTGGCGTCAAATATGGATTGTGGCCAAATCTGACACAGCCTCTTTTTTTTTAGGATGATGTTGGGTTTGCTTCCCTTTGGCTCTTATTTATGCAGTGCTAGGCGGGGGTGTCATAAGCAACTTTGGTGGAGGGGAGCAAATTAATGGTGAGTTACCTACCTTTGTTCATTTTCATTGTAATTTCTGAAGTGTGTGTTGTTGTTTTTTAGTCTTGTGTTGTCTTTGCATAAAACATTAAGGTGTGCGTCCTACACCCTAGTACAGTCAGAACCTCCCTTTCAAGACTTTGAAAAATAATCCAAAATGAGGTCTAGAAAAGGAGGAGTCTTATAAGGGATGGTAAATATGTTAATACTCAGAAGGAAGGGCAAGGTCCCGCAAGAAGTAGGTTTTATAGCGGAGATGGGGGATCTATATAAGGGGACATCGGCTTAAACTGCTTCCTTCTCGGGAAGGAATAATCCTTTTTTTTTTTAAAGCGGTACAGAGAGAAATCTTTTTTTTGAAAAATTTCAACAACAAAAATGTAATAAAAACAGGAAGAAAACGGCTTTGCGGTAAGAGAAAACACGATTGCCGCATAGAAACGGGTTTCGATTTTGCTTTAACGGAAACAGAAGTGCTTGCTAGTCCGTGTCCTGCCAATTAGTAAACCTCTGTAGCTAGCATGTTTTCCTGTTGACCAACAGTTTCAAGAGGTGAAACGCCCCCCTGACACCCCAATAGTTTTTTTTTTTTTATTGGGGCTCTGACCCTTATACCCCACTGGGTCCTAAGCAGCCCTGCGGAGCCATGGTCACCATTGCTCTTGGTTGAAAATCTGTGAGGTTAACCCTTTCGCGGCTAGCCATTTTTCCAGCCAAAAAAATTCCATTAAACGTACCTGGGTAGAGGGGGGAAAAAAAAAAAATCGATATTGGGGATGCTTCTGTGGACATACTTTAAATGTATAGGCGACCTATCCGCGATTACCTCCCAAAATTAAGAGAAATAGAAGTCTGTGGTATACCAAGGCCCTGATTTGATGCCTTTTTAGTGACTAAAATGGAGGGCTTAATTCATTGTTGTGGTGCTAAAAATGCGGCTGGTGGCAGTGAAAGGGTTAAGAATCTTGAATAATAATCCACAAATGAGGTTATGAAAGGGTGAAAGCTACTGAGTCCCAGGCGTATCGGATGAAGAATGCTAGCCTAAGTCGCGCGAAGTTCTGACTCGCAGTGGCACAGGCAACAGGGAAAAAAGAAACGGTTTTTGAACCGTCTGCTCTCGCCAGCGCGATAAGCAATGATGGTCGCACCGGTTTACGTGAACGCTTCATCATAGTATGGTCCGGCTCTGGGGTTTAAAGTAAGGAGGGAGTTGTATGAAGGATGACGGTGTGTTGTTAATATTAACAAAAAAAGGGCAAAGTCTCATTGAGAAGTAGGTCTTAAGCGGGAGGGGAGTTATTATAAGGGAGGTGTCCACTGTAATGTTCAGTGGTGATGATTGTGTGTCTGCAGTCAGCGTTTCAAGCTGTACACAGTTCATGTTGGAACACCATGGAGGATGCCCACAGGTTTCAGCTCACCTCCAAGATTCTCATCATTTTTTGTTGAAGGTAAGTCTGTGTGCATGCTGGATTGCACATGTGCTTTTAGGGGGGTTGGGGGTCTGGTGTGGAGGAGCATACTTAATTCAGTTTCGCACAGCGCAACGAGTTTTGACATAATTTATAAAAAACAAATCAGGGGAAATCACTTCGGCCATGCACGCAAACAAAACGTACATAAATAAAAGGAGATATGAAAGAATTTTACAGGTTTTTACTTCAGGTTTAGAATTAGGGAAGTGGTAGATCAGACTTTTCTATAATATAGACTTTCTATATTGGCCTCTGCAATCTAGGGTTATTAACGCCCTTTACAGTGAGAGTGAAGCCCTTGTTGGTCAGTTCTGAAAGGGGCATTCACTCTTGCGAAAGGCAAGACACTTTAGTGGCATCAAATAGGGTTATTGACGAAAGTTATTCCCTTGTTTGGTCAGTGCGCAACCATCTCCCCCACCCACCAAGGGCATCCACTCTTGCAAAAGGTGTTCTTTGCTTATTGTTAGCCAATAGAAAAACTCTCTACACCGAATGGTTACCCCACAACAAAACCACTACAAAAAGCAAAGTCAGAGACAAAATTATGGCCTAAAGGAGCGAAGCGAGTTTAAAAGTGACCAAAGTGTTGTGTGCGCACAGACTTACTTCCCATGAAGCAAAATGCATCAAAAATTGACAGCTTTACATTAATTCCGGCACATAATTATATGGTTGGAACGACTTGAATGAGTTACGGCTTTTGTCCATGTTCGTTTTATAAAACGACAGAGTAACAGTAGTTAACTGTGGCTCTTTCTGCCATTTTATAAGAATCTAAAACTTAAACAACAAATCCTGTTTGGGGACTCACTGATTTGATGTGGTTTGTGGCTTCTTTTTTTTTAAAGATAAAATATTTTTATTTGAATTATATATGTCCTGGTTTCTTGTCGATGGTATTTTGCCTCAATGATCAGGAGTGATTGATTGATCAGTTAAGGGATTGATTGTGTTCATCACAGGTTCTGGGAGCTATGGTGGATGGTGTTTTGCCGTACGATCAGGACAGCTGTGAATTGTTGCAGGATGCCTTGCACATCCTGAGCAGTAAGGTGAGCATTGATTGATTAACTCTCTTGTGCGGTGAACGGTCGTGAACGTTTTAAAAAAAATTGGATCGGAAACGTCTAGAACGTTCAGGAACATACGGATTCCAAGTGGCCGGTAAGGGAGCTTCCATTTTGTTTCTATCACATGGCAATCACGTGAGCGCTTCAGCCTCGCTTTCGCTATGGATTACACTTCCATCCTGTTGCTTGCAATGGATTCTAGGCCGATTGGTTTGAAAGATATGAATTTTTAAAAATTAGTGACACCCCCCAGATCTTCGGCATTAGTTCTCTGGAGATTGTTAGACCATATATGTGTGATGACTGAACAGTTTATGGTTAATTTATTATATAGCGCTCACATTGACTGAGGAAAGCAATGAATAGTCATATTTTTGTGAAATATGGGACTTATGAGATCACGAAATGATGAGTAAGGAGTGTATTCTTACCTATTTCGGCAGCGAGCTTGTTTTTATTCGATCGATGCGAATTTTTGAAGTCGTTTTACTGACATCGGCATTTTCCCGACTTTTACATCATGGATGATGAGTCGTCTGTATTGCGAGCACAACGAGTGATGACAGCGATGAAAATTCACTTTTTTTTTGTGAAAGATAGAATTATAAGATCGTAGTGAAAAGGGTAAGTGAAATGATTTTGATCTACATTTCCATTTTCAGCGCTCTTAGCCCAAGTTAGGGCGGAGGTTGCTTCAACAGTTGCAAAAGTAGGCGGTGATGACTAGTGAATTGCAGTTTGCGACCTACACTTTGGCAATTTGATTTTTTTGTGGAGCCATGCATCCCCATAACACTTGAAATTCATTTTGCAAATCAGACAGACATATCGGCAACACATTCAAAACAAAAAAAAACAAAAAATCTGCTAGGGTATATTTTATTTTATTATTTTTTCGACGCTACCCCGCCTTTTGTACGGAGCGACGTCCCTTGGGCTAGGATTTCAGAAGTGACTGAGAGCACAGAGCGTCAGGCACAAGAGGGTTAAAATACTAAAAATGAAAACATGAATATTCATACATCAGTGCTCCCAATCGCCCCGCAAAACAAGGGGACCCAGAGACTCCTTCACTTGCTTTATAGAGGGTCCTAGAGGAGAGATAGAGAGGTTCCAGTGGCATTGCGATGCTAAAAATAATTTTCATAGTGCATCCCTGAGACCCCCTGCACATTCTTTTAGAGGGTCCTTTAGAATTTTAGTTATTTCATAGACCCCCAAATGGGGGACCCTAAGAGCACTCCTGTAGACACACCCTGGCTTGTCAGATCGCATAGTCCAAGCAAATTGGAAATCTTATGTTAGGATGTCAGTTTGTTATCTTGTTTAATGCAGGTGCTCCCCAATCGTCCAGCAAAACAAGAGGGTCCCTAGGGAATCCTTCAATTACAGATAGACAGTCTAGGGGAGGGCGCTGGAGGAGGCGATAGAGGGTTCCAAGTGGCATAGCGAATGCTGAAAATGATTTTTTCTAGTGAAATCACTGGGGACCCCCTGCCCACATTCTTTTAGAGGGTCCTTTAGGAATTTGAGTGCTTCATAGACCCCAAATTGGGCTTGGGGTCCCTGGGAGCCCTGTGAATGTTTCCTTTTTTTTGTTGTCTTCAACAGGAGATCAAGCTCAGTTCCCTGCGCAGCTCCACCAAAAATGTGGAGGATGCGGCAGATGAGATGGAAATGGCCAACGCTGTCATGGCTAAGGCCAAGAAGTCGATCATCACGCAGGTGGTGAAAAAGAACGTCATGGAAAATGTGATTCCTGTCGTCCTCTCTCTCAAACCCAAAGTAAGATTGAGAGTGTGTGTGTGTGTGTGTCAATGCGGGTGCCTGCAAGTGTGTGTGGTGCGTGTGTATGTATGTGTGAAAGCCAAGAAGTCACTAAGAAGTCGCTGATTACATAGGTGGTTATTAATAACATGGAGAATGTGATTCCTGTCGTCCTCTCTCTCAAACACAAGGTAAGATTGAGAGTGTGTGTGTGTGTGTCAATGCGGGTGCCTGCAAGTGTGTGGTGCGTGTGTATGTATGTGTGAAAGCCAAGAAGTCGCTGATTACATAGGTGGTTATTAATAACATCATGGAGAATGTGATTCCTGTCGTCCTCTCTCTCAAACAAGGTAATATTGAGTATGTGTGTGTGTGTCAATGCGCATGCCTGTCAAGTGTGTTGTGCGTGTGTATGTATTTCCTATGTTGATTCTTATAGTGTGAAAGCCAAGGTAAGTCACTGGTCCATAGGTGGTTATTACTAACATCATGGAGGAATGTGATTCCTGTCGTCCTCTCTCTCAAACACAAGGTAAGATTGAGAGTGTGTGTGTGTGTGTCAATGCGGGTGCCTGCAAGTGTGTGGTGCGTGTGTATGTATGTGTGAAAGCCAAGAAGTCACTGATTACGTAGGTGGTTATTATCGTATATTTTTCGGACTATAAGGCGCACATTATTATAAGTAATGCTACCCCAGCAAAACTTTTTACCCAAACTTCAGATTTGCCTGCAGATTTATTAGTGATTATAAGGCACAGGGGTCTCAGTCGGGGGAAAAGTATCGCCTTATAGTCCGAAAAAATACCGGTCTACAAACATCATGAGAATGTAGATCAGTCATCCTCTCTCAAACACAAGGATAAGATTGAGTGTGTGTGTGTGTATAAGCATATTGATTGCATGTAACTGTGTTTGGAAATATGCCTCTTGTGTTGAAGTGTTTTCACCCTTTATGTTTAGATTTCATGTTGTAATTTTACTCTGTGGGGTTGATCATTTTATCTTCAGCTTTCTTGATGTTCTCTGCTCTCTTGTTTTTTTTCCGTGTTTATAACAGCTGAACCAGGAGAGATCTCCCCTGCTGAAGGACCTGATGGCGTTCTTGAGAGAGCTGATGAAAGACTACAAGAATGAAATCAAAGGTAAAATATCCTCCGAAGTCGGAGGCCAGTGTGGCAGCCCACGTGGCGGGGTAATACAAAAATAGAGGTAACTATCGCGTAATGTTTACCATCCCTAGCTGGTGCAGGGTATGCCATAGCGTTTCAATTGCTTCGGCTATTGGGATGAACCCTGGAGTCTTTTAGCCACTGGGGTATATGAAGAGCAAACAACGCAACAACGACAAAGGAAAAATAAAATGGTGGAGAACCTTTAGGTAGAACTGTGTGACTGAATATTTATATCTTGTTTATGAGATAATGAAACTGTGAAGTCCAAGGTAACATAGGATAAGAGCAATAATATGAGAAACATTGGGTTTTTCGCAGCCTTTAGGTTCATCTCAGCCATTTTTATGGTCCCAGGGGTAATTTTTGTTAGTGTGCAATGGAGGACCAACTGAGTATAGAAATAAATTATTAGGAGCAGGCCCCAGACAGGGACCCCCATTGGGGTCTATGAAAGCACCAAAATTATAAAAGACACTGCTAAAAGAATGTGCGTTTTGTATTGTTGGGCTTGTGGTTCCCAGGGGATGCACTAGGATAATTCTTTTTAGCATTCGTAATGTTGTTGGGACCCTCTATCCCTCCTCTGGGACCCTTTATTTTGTAAGTGAAGGAGTCCCTGGGATCCCGTTTGTTTTGCAGGACGATTGTGAGCCCTGATGAGTGAGATGTAATAATGAAGTAAATCAATTATTTTTCTGTTGCTGTTTTTGAAGCTATAGCAGAACATAGATTGATCTCGGACTATAAGGCAATACTTTTTTCCCCAGATTCAGTCCCCTGCGCCTTACCATAATTACGTATTAACAAATATGTATGAACCCTGTAAATAACATGCAGAATATGTTGTTTGGTTCACTCACTACCCATTATGTGCATGGTATGAACCCTGTAATTAACATGCAGAATATGTTGTTTGGTTCACACACTACCCATTATGTGCATGGTATGAACCCTGTAATCAACATGCACAATATGTTGTTTGGTTCGCTCACTACCCATTATGTACATGGTATGAACCCTGTAATTAACATGCAGAATATGTTGTTTGGTTCACACTCTACCCATTATGTACATGGTATGAACCCTGTAATTAACATGCAGAATATGTTGTTTGGTTCGCACACTACCCGTTATGTACATGGTATGAACCCTGCTAATTAACATGCAGAATTCCGCATGTTTCGTTTTTGTAAAACACTACCCGTTATGTACATGGATATGAACGCTGTAATCAACATGCACATTGTAGTGTTTTCCCCCCGGTTAAAAGCTGCACTACCCATTATGTACATGGTATGAACCCTGTAATCGTACATGCACTGATGATGTTGTTTGGTGAAAAGGACTACCCATTATGTACAGGGAAACCCATTAACAGTACAAGTACGGTTTAAATCCCCAGAGCCCGTGTGTCAACGAGTGGTTCTAAAAATTGTCCGACCACAAGCCTTCTTTATCCTTGTTAAATAATTCTTTCATACAACGAGCTCGCCACAACGAGCAACTTGCATAATAACGTACAGTTTATTGACGGTGCAAATGTGCAAGCTTTTATGCAAAAAGCTGGCGCGGTTAGAACGAGACGCACTTACCTGCCACACCGCCATCCAGAAAGTCAAGCTTTCTTGCAGCAGGCTACCTGGCTAGAACGAGAACACACTGACAACAACATCGCCATCTTGTACTGACCCCTCGATATGTAAGTCAGCATTCTGATTGGAGCGATATAACAACTATTGGTGTACTGCAAATGCAAGCAGACGACAATTTTCTTCACTCTTATACGCACTGAGGCGTCTCTGTGACTTTCGGGTTGACCCCCCCTCTCCCCCCATCCCCCCCCCCCCCCCCCGCCCCCCCCCTTTTCATCCAGGGGAAATTTACACTTTCTCTTAAAGCGCCGACACGCTGTGACACACACACAGTTGGTTTGATTTTATCTTGTGGCGAAGGTCAAAGCTGTTTTGAAAGCAGTTATGTTACTGATCATGTTGGGCTTAAAAACCCTATGGATACACACCAGAGATCTGGGCTTCTTAACTCTGCTCAAGGCTGGGTAAGTGTGTTCCCCCCGTTTTTTTTTCTTCCCACACTTTACAACACGCAGATCCGCAGTAGATGTGCAGCCAGCGATTGATTAAGTACATTCAGGGTTGCGAAAATCGATAAAATGGTTTGTTCGAGCAATGTTTACAACGAGTAAATTGGCCCTCTCCCCTGGTTCTGGTACAGCAAACGGCGACGCACCCATACATGGTATATACCCTGTAATTAACATGCACGCCATATGTTGTTGGGTTTTTCACTACCCATTATGTACATGGTATGTAGTATTGTTAATAGAATTCGGTTTCCGGATATTTCATTACAAATTTTTTTTTCTAATTCAACAAAGATACAACTGCATTAACAAACAGGCAAAGTGCTATTAACCCCTTGACTGCCACCAACGTATAACGTACTGACTGATGACGTCATTCAGAAATTAAATGTGAGTTAGACTTTATATGCTGGCTTTTGCTCTTAACATAATCAAGAGAGTAATATCCCAGACCATTTTCTCAGATTGGCTCTATCAGTTTGTCTTTTTCATGTCATGATTTGCCAAATTATTTTTTTCTTTATTTGATTTTCTCTGGCAGTCAAAGGGTTAATGACGCATGAGCCGAATCCGTGCAGATTCGTGCTAAGCGGCAGTGCAAGCAACTGGCGTGTGAGATGGAGTATGACCTGCGCATGTTTCCCAGAAAGAGCAGCAGCAGGCTGAACACTGGGGAGCAATCTGACCAGGGGATGGCGCGGGTAGGACCCCTCCACATCATGGTCAGTTTGACAATTTGACCTAGCTATAACTCATTCGCATTGCAACGATTTTGAAGGCATTAAAAAAAGGCAGTGCAGCACTATCACTCCAGTCCATACACTTTAAACAAAACATGCATAAACAAAAGGGGATATGAAAGACGGACCGATTACTCTGTTGTTACTTTATAGCCCCCGACATAGGAGAATGGTAGATCAGACTTTTTTTATACTATCGACTTTAAACCCCTGCTTCTCTTCCACCTCTAGACCCTCAACCCCTAGCCGCTTGAGGGTGGAACTACCCGTTCGTAGTGGGTTCTTGGCGGAGCGCGAAACCAACGGTTGATAAGAGGAACATTGAAATATAGACTCACTTTATAGAGGGAACTCTCTACACTGATTGTTTTTTTCCCCAGTGGTGGTACGCACTACACCCCAAAGTCAGAGTTTGTGTGTGTACGTGTACAAGGTATGTGAAGCAGTATAAAAGTTTACAAAGGTTTTATTTAAGACTCTTTATAGGGTGGCACACAGATGTACTTCCCTTGAAGCAAAATGCATCAAACTGGTAGTTTTCTATTAATTCCGGACATATTAGAGAGGGCCGTGAACGACTTGTGTGTGTTATAAATGTGGATGGATGTTTGTGGGCTTCCATGTATCTTGACTTTATACTCATGTGTAGGCGGTGTGTGAAGATTCGGGTTGCTTCCCCACCTGTTTAGGGTGTCGCAGTCAGATGCGTCGCCACTGTGTGTACACAGGTATGTAGACACCACAGCAGTTTAGAGACACTTTGCGGTTTAGGGTGGGTGGATTCAATAGAGGCAAGTGTCAAAGCAAACTGAAAGTAGGTTAGGAAGTGTGCACTTGAAAGGGTGGTTGGGGGCCAAAAATCAAACATGGGAAAAAATGTTTGAGTTTGTTCGGTTCATTTCAAAGTCCTAAGCTGTAGGTCAAGAGAATCCGGCTAGGGTCGCGGGGGGGGGGGGCAAGGCGATGGGGGGCATCGGGGGGGGGGGGGTGGCGGTGGGGCGGTGGGGGGGGGAGGCGGGGGGTGGCTCATTCGTCCTTGTGATTAAATGCTGAAACCATTTCTCTGTTTACTCTTTTATAGACCACCGGTGGGGGTTCTAGAATCGGGGGCCCCCTCTGTGTGTGTGTAAGGTTGACATCTCCTGGGGTTACTGTTCCGTGGATCCACCGCCCTCATGGTATGTAGAGGCCTCCACCCCTAGGACGGGGGTAGATCCCAGGTGCTGTTGGTAGTGTTTAGGAGTGGATGGAGTGATAAGAGGAACAGGCCAACTTACTCCAGGAAAGGAGGGAGGACTGTTATGTGTTTGGGACGGTGGGTGCTGTTGTGCCTAGACCCCATAGTGCGTTGTGTTGTGTATGTGGTAATGTGGTTACGGGTAGGTGTGTTGTTTAGAGAGTGGATGTGTCACGTGTGTGTGTGGATGTATGTGTGTGTGTGTACAAGGTAGGTGTGTGTTTAGAGAGGGTGTGTCACTGTGTGTGTTTAGGGTGGATGGATGTGTGTGTACAAGGTATGTGTAGGTATGTGTTTAGAGATGGTGTGTGTGTTTAGGGTGGATGTTTGTGTGTGTACAAGGTATGTGTAGGTGTGTGTTTAGAGATGGTGTGTGTGTTTAGGGTGGGTGTGTGTACTTAAAAAGAAGGGCAATGTATCAGAGAAATAGGTCTTATGTGGGAGGGAGTCTGAGAGCTTCCTCTATTAATAATGAGGTCTTATAAGGGAGGCTTCCACTGTACTCAATCATCATCATTCATCATCATCGATCTTCATCATCGTAACTCTGTAAACTCAGATTTATCGTGACTTTGCTTTTCCCAGAAGCAGCGACTCGGCCACTCGGCAGGCAGCTCTTCGCACTGTTGAGCGGCTGAGGGAGCGTCGTCGGTCGTCGGGGCGACAAGATGGCCGCCTGCTGGGGAGCGTCAAATGGGCGGAGAATGTGATCACCAGCAGCAACTCTGGTGCCAGCGAGTCGGAACAGGTTGGCAATGATCAGGATTATTGTGCCCCCATCTCTACGCATCCCTGTCTCTATATGTCCCTGATTTTTGTCTCTATGTGCCCGCGTCTCTATGTGCATGGGTGCTACTCTTTCATTTTTTTACACTGATTTCAGTATTTTTTGTAAATTTTACCAGAAAAACTGAACTTCAGTTTGTTTTAGTTCATCCAAAAAAAAAGAAGAAAGAAAATTTGACCACAAGCGATTTATGGCGTTTTGAACTTGGTTGTTCTATCAAGGAAGTTTACAAATGCAATGTAATAATTTTACAAGACTTACCAGACTCAAACTCTATCTGTCCATCATTTTAACTGTATCTCATTATCTCTCTCTCTCTCTCATTATCTCTCTCTCTCTCCTTAACTTGCCCCACCCTGACAATCGTCCCGACGGGCGCTCTTGCCCCTGATACCCATGGGTCCCTGGACCGCTGCCTTTCATTTTTTTCCATTTTCAGGAGTTGCACCCATGTATGTGTCCCTGTCTCTGTACGTCCACTCCACGATCTCTGTGTCCATGTGTTATATCTCGCTGAAATCTACTCGCAGCCCTCTATGATGGTGTAGCTTCAGACCCGCCTACTCGTTGATGGATGAAGTCGGTTTTGTAGACATTTCAGAAAAATGAACCCTTTTAAATTATAGTAGCGAAAGAACACCTGTTAGTCAATCTGGCTTATGTACATGGAGACATGTCCCTGTTGACTGTTATAAAGCATTTTCGAGCCATTCACGTTAAAGTTATGATATACATGTAATCAAAATCAATGTGTGCGTGTGTGCGTGCATGTCTCTGTACAGGAGGCAGACAAGGAAAATGCACAACAACAAACACCTCAGAAGACCCACCGACCTCTCAGAGCCATCAGCACTCCATCAGGTAATAACTGTGCATTTTATTCTATGTCTATGCAAAGACGTCACTTTTAAACTCATTTGCATTACTTGGAAACTAGGCCCTGACTGGAGTTCTCTTGTTCCGAGGATGCTCGGAATTCGTCCACAATGAGTTAACTCATTCGTATCGCAATGATTTTGAATCATTCAAAAAACCCACAAATCACTCCAGCCACACACACAATTCGTCCACAATGAGTTAAACTCATTCGTATATCGCAATGATTTTGAATTCAAATTAAAAAAAAGCTCGCCTGGAAAAATCACTCCAGCCCATACACACAAGTTTGTCAACAATAGTTTTACCTCATTCGTATCGCAATGATTTTGAATCATTCAAAAAACCCACAAATCACTCCAGCCACACACACAATTCCGTATCCACAATGAGTTAACTCATTCGTATCGGCAACAATTTTGAATCATTAAAAAAAAAAACCTCACAAATCACTCCAGCCATCACAGCACAATTCGTCCACAATGAGTTAACTCATTCGCATCGCAACGATTATGAATTATTAAAAAAAACTCACAAATCACTCCAGCCCTACACACAACAAAAAATACATAAACAAAAGGAGAAAAGAAATGAAAGAAGTTAAAGGGTTTTTCTTGCAGGTTAGACATAGGACGTGTAGATCAGACTATTTTATATATAGTAATTTAATAGAAAAAATCTCTACACGATTGGTTTCCCAAAACAAACCACTACAAAGCAAGTCACGAGGCAACAAAATTTCTTGGTCAGTTATGATGATAATAATAATAATAATAACAACTAATATTTATAGAGCGCTTTTCTCTCTTGAGCTCAGTGCGCTTCGCAAATTATTTAAATGAATAAATAGATCATAAATATAGAAATAAACTACTAAAATATAACTATCGCAAACATGCACAAGCCACAACACGCGCACACACACACACATACAGAAGCGCACACGCACACCCACACCACACACATGTGGGGAAACATGAGCTTTAGGCAGAAAACAGGACAAGGAAGGAAATCAGAGCTTATTGCCGGAAGAGGTGAGTTTTAGAGCGGTTTTGAAAGACTGGAAAGATTTTAGCAGAACGAAGTTCATATGGTAGGGCATTCCAGATAGAAGGGGAATAGAAGCAGTTATCCAGTCTTTTCGAGTTACCTGGATTCCACTACAGTTGTAAGATTGTATCTCTAAAATATCTTAGTTTGTTTGTTTTGTTAATGCAAGGATGTGTGTGTGTGTGCGGTTTCAGGTTTGCTGGACAATGTGACGTTTGCGGATGAGGGTAACTTCACCATGCCACTGGTGCCCCCTTCCCCTATCCCCGGAAACAGCAAATCTCAAGGTACATGGCTCAAATTTTTTGCAAACTTTTATTTCAGTGACAAAAAAAGTTGTAATATTAACCCCTTCACTGCCAGAATTTTTTTTAAATTATCCTCTTTTTATTATTATAAAATTGAAGAGAGACCTGTTAGACTCAATCTAAAAGAATGGTCCAGAGACTTGTATAAAACAAAATCTAAAATTCCAGGGCTATGACATAAAGTTAAGACATCATCAATGACATCACACGTAACGTTTAATTTCCTGTTTACACAGATGACACGGGAGCAGAAATGGAAAGGGGGTTATATAACATAGACTAGAACAAAAAAAGTATCTCAAAGGTAGTGAATATTTTCACGGGGTGTAGGCAAGAATTAGGAAAATTCCTATCTTTGTTTGAACGCAAGCAGGCATGAAAAAACAAAATCTGTTTTCTCCGCACTAATTAATTTTTGTCCAAAAAAGTCGACCACTCTCCACCTTAAAAAAAACAAACAACGAAAAATTGAATAAAAACTCGGCTTGCGGGGTCTTTAAATGGCTACGCATCATCATCGCGCCCTTCTCCTCCTCCCGGACCGTCATCATTTCCAAAAATGGAGGTGTGACAACTCTACGCACCCACATCTTTTTTTGCAGACGCCCACACGAACTGTGACCAAGACCGTGAAAAAGAAGACAGACAAATATCAAGGCATGAAAAACAGCTCTGACATTGCAACTATCTTCACTTTTTTAACAGAGATAGCCGCCCCACACACACCCCCCGCCTATCAAACAAAAAGTATCTTGACGTTAGTTATCTTGTGCTGGAAAGATTTATGTCAGCTGAAAAATCGGGTGAAGGATACTAGGCGCTATAAAAAAAATACTCCTGTTTTGAGGGAACAGTAGTTTTATATGCCTGGCAAAAGAAAGAGATATACAAAGTAGGGAATGTGACAATGTTGGGATTTGCCAGCATTTAGATTGGACCACTAAGTGTGAACTGACACACACCATTGTGTCTTCTCCTTTCTGTCAAATTTTTGGTGGTTGTTTTTCCATCGGCCCCAGTATAGAACTTTGCTTTCATTCTTCTCGTGCTCCACCCCTTTCCCTACCAATCATGCTTCATTTTCAATTTTAAGGATGATATGATACATATGGATGTAATTGTCCATTCGATGTGCATGCTTTCGTGTTGTTGGATTGGTCTTGTGCAAAACAAAAACGATTCCTATTGTTTATTACGTGTGCATTGGCGGATTTAAAGTATCTTGGATCCTGAAGGCATTTCTACTGAGCGTGGTCGACCTGCTCTTGTATGTTTGCCTCATTTTGTTTCTTTTTCTTTGTTGTTATCGGTGCTGTTCTGTTTGGGTTGATTTGCAGTCATGTAGATGGACACTAAGTGTGCTGACAACCATTGTGGTGAAATGTTTATGTAATTTTATTTTTGAATTGATGAATTAAAGGGATGGAGTGGGTGTACAGGTATTTTCAGTATTGTCATGTGAATTATTCTATTTGGTTTGTTTGTATTGTAACAATCTATATGAAAAATAAAACAAGTAAAAAGGAAGAAATAGGAAAATTCTGCATGAAGACAAAATGGAGGGAGAAGGGGGGGGTATAATGTTTGACATTCAAGGGTTAACATTTGAAAGAGAGAGGAGGAGATGCTTGCGAATGTACAAGCTTTACTCGTAATCTTATGTGATTATGTTGCTTCTCAGGCAGGTCAGGTCAAGGTTCAGATCTTCAGGGCAGCTAGGCCTCGCGGCCTCTTTATGTGCCCTTCTTTTTGATGTTGTTTTTTTAGTGACTTTGTTTCGCTCTCTATCATGTGCATTGGGTTTTATGTATGTTTTAATGTGACATGCAAGCCAAAAGTTCATTGTTCATTTTAATGGGGATAAAACAAATATTGATTGATTGAAAGAAAATGGCTTTGTTTTTATCGATTGACCAGCAACTGGTCTAATTATTTTGTTGAATTTTTTTAAATAAAATTTTTTTTTTACCTTGTACAGTTATTGTATTTTTTAATGTGACAGCAAACCAAAATTTCATTGTAATTTTAATGGGTAAACATTGAATATTGATTGATTGATTGAAAGAAATGGCTTTGTTATCGTTTGACCAATCAAAATGTGTCAAATGTGAATACATTTTTTTTTTTACCTTGTCCAGCTGACATGGTGCATGAAGAGAGTGACAAAATCAACATGTTCTTTTTTTTTCCCGAACTGCCCGGCGCATCAAAGGGGTACGTTACCAAGTGTCAGAGAATGAAAGTCAGGCGTAGAGTGGCACAGTGTTAACGCCGCTCGCCTCGTGTTCAAGTAAACCAAGTTCGAACCTAGGTACATGGTATTTTTCCTCTCACTTTGCACTAGGCCTTACGGTCTGAATGTGGAGTCTTCGGATGAGAAGATATAACCGAGGGTTCCCATGTGCTGACCCAGCATTAGCACACGTTAAACCCAGTGGCGCAAACAAAAAGTTGTCATTGGACAAAATTTACTCTCCCCCCCCCCCACACCGCCCCTCCTTCCTTCCTCATCAGTCACAAAAAATTGCATGCCAAAAAAAAACAAACAAATAAGGGTGGCGCGCGTCTGGATGCGACACACTATCCAGGGGAGCGACCCCAAATTTCACAGAGATGCCTCTGAAAGGCCAAAAGTACCATACCTAACGTTGAAGCACCGAGATTGGGGCATGTGGGGGGATGCCTTCATGCCTATTAGTGGGGGATGCGCCCTGGAACACGAAACTCCTGACCCCTTCCACGAGGTACTGTCCTTACAATAGGTTCCCAACCTTCTGAAGTTCGATGCACTAACACTGTATACCTTCCCGATCTGTCACTCTTGACTCTAGCTGAGTTTTTTACCCTTTAATCTCTGTATCGGTCTACATCTTTTCCGACTTATTGTGTCACCATCGTCGCCTACACTGTTTTATGTCAATCAAGAAAACACAAAGAAATTTTCTCCAGACCGAAGTCAGACATTCTGGGCCAACTATTTCTTAGGCGCATAACGGCAAGCCATGATGCACTGCGTTCATATAACTGGAACTGTATGAGAAATGGAACTATGGCGAAGAAGGAAAAAAAAGTTTAAAAGCATAGATTAAATAATCACATCAAGCGAAGTTCTTGAAACAAGGTGGTCATGGAACCTGGTGTACACATGTCTGGGACCTTTGTACCAAACATCTGGATAAGACATTAACTCATTCAGCCTGCGCCCGACAAATTGTTCTTGTCCCTATCAAATTCTCTTAAGTGGGAATGAGTAAGCGGAAGATTATATTCTGCGCTGCTGTTTCCTCGGCATGACTCACCTGTGGACTTAACGGAACCTCCTTCGCATGCCCCGCTTATTTGCCTTATTGCCACCCACCCCCCCCACACCCCCAGGCCGCCACCCCCCCACCACCAGCATACATCAACCAAAGGAGACCTGACGGAAGCTTACAGGTTTTCCTTCAGGTTTAGGACCTCGGACGTGGTCGATCCGCTTTTCTCTATCGCCTTTCCTATAACAAGCAACCTCTCCGCACTTTATCTCGGCCCAACTCCCCCGATTGTTTCCCCCCCCCCAACCCACTG
>JAGGCT020004036.1:3578586-3597712 GCA_017654935.2 Phymorhynchus buccinoides
TTGAAACAAAGAACAGGAAAAGGTGAACATAACAAAGGTTGTTAAGCTTGAACAAGAACAGGAAAGGTGAACAGAACAAAGGAGTTAAGCTTGAAAACAAAGAACAGGTAAAGGTGAACAGAACAAGGAGGTTAAGCTTTGAACAAAGAACAGGTAAAGGTGAAAACAGAACAAAAGCGTGTTAGCTTTGGAACAAAGAACATGAAAAGGTGAAACAGAACATAGGTGTAAGAGTTTTGAACAAAGAACATGAAAAAGGTGAACAGAACAAAGGAGTTCAGCTTTGAACAAAAGAACATGAAAGGTGAACAGAAACAAAGGTGTTAAGCTTTGAACAAAGAACAGGAAAAGGGGAACAGAACAAAGGAGTTAAGCGTCGAAACAAAGAACATGTAAAGGTGAACAGGAAACAAAGGTGTTAAAGCTTTGAACAAAGAACATGAAACAAGGTGAACAGAAAAAGGAAGTTAAGCTTTGAACAAAGAACATGAAAAGGTGAACAGAACAAAGGTGTAAGCTTTTGAAACAAAAGAACAGGGAAAAGGTGAACAGAACAAAGGTGTTAAGCTTTGAAACAAAAGAACATCGTAAAGGTGAACAGAAACAAAGGACGTTAGCTTTTGAAAAAAAGAACATTTAAAGGTGAACAGAAAACAAGGAGTTAAGCTCTTGAACAACGAACATGTAACGGTGAACAGAAAACAAAGGTTGTTAAGCGGTTTGAACAAAGAACAGGAAAAGGTGAAAACAGAACAAAGGTGTTAAGCTTTGAACAAAGAAACATGTAAAGGTGAACAGACACAAAGGATTTTAAGCTTGAACAAAGGAACATGTAAAGGTGAACAGAAACAAAGGTGTTAAGCTTTGAACAAAGAACAGGAAAAGGTGAACAGAAAAAGGTGTTAAGCTTTGAACAAAGAACATGTAAAGGTGAAACAGAAACAAAGGGGGAGTTAAGCTTTGAACAAAGAACATGTAAAGGGAACAGAACAAAGGAGTCAAGCTTTGAACTAAGAAACAGGAAAAAGGCGAACAGAACAAAGGTGCTTAAGCTTTTGAACAAGAACAGTAAAGGTGAACAGAACACAGGAGTTAAAGCTTTGAACCAAAGAAACAGGAAAAGGTGAACAGAACAAAGGCGTTAAGCTTTGAACAAAGAACAGGAAAAGGTGAACAGAACAAAGGTGTTAAGCTTTGAACAAAGAACATGAAAAGGTGAACAGAACAAAGGTGTTAAGCTTTGAACAAAGAACATGTAAAGGTGAACAGAACAAAGGTGTTAAGCTTTGAACAAAGAACATGTAAAGGTGAACAGAACAAAGGAGTTAAGCTTTGAACAAAGAACATGAAAAGGTGAACAGAACAAAGGAGTTAAGCTTTGAAGTAAGTCCGGGCGAAAATTTATTAGGAGCTTAATACAGGACAGTAAACACATAGGCGATGGGGTACACTTGTGGGAGACAAAAACGGGGGACATACAGGTATGGGGGCACAATGAGGTTGATACATAGAGATGGGGACACATAGTGATGGGGGACACGTGGAGACAAAACTGGGGACACATAGTGATGGGGGACACGTCGAGACAAAACTGAGGGCACACATAGCGACGGGGGACACGTCGAGGACAAAAACTGGGGACATCATAGAGACAGGGGACACGCGTCGAGAACAAAAAACTGGGGGACACATAGTGATGGGGACCACGTCGAGACAAAACTGGGGACACATAGTGATGGGGGACACACAGAGACAAAACTGGGGACACATAGTGACGGGGGGGGACACGTCGAGACAAAAAACTGGGACCACATAGTGATGGGGGTCCATGTGGAGACAAAACGGGGTGTACACATAGAGACAGGGGACACGTGGAGACAGAAAACTGGGACACAATTAGAGAAGGGGTGGCACATGGCAGACAAAACTGGGGACGACATAGAAGGGGGACACGTGGCGACCAAACTGGGGACCACATAGAGACGGGGGACATGTGGAAGACAAAAATGGGGACACATAGCGATGGTGGACACATCGAGACAAAACTGGGGACACATAGAGACAGTGGATACATAGAGACGACAGCTGGGGACACATAGAGACGGGGGACACGTGGACACAAAACTGGGGACACATAGCGACTCACCATGATGACGGTGTCGGCCCCTGAGTAGAGGGCGCGGGCAATGGCCACTCGCTGCTTCTGACCCCCGCTCAGATTAATACCCTGGGACAAAAATTTAAAAAATAAAGAATATCAAACGACCTCTCCCCCCATGTTGTATACCGGGGGGTGTGTCTTTTCGTATAAATATTTATCCCCACCTTCTGTAAGTTCTGTGCTTGTAACTTCTACTAATCTGTCACTCTCTTTGACTGTGCCTTTTTCCTTTGCTTACTGTCATTCTACTATCTTTCTGCCTTACTGGTTTCATTCTCCTGCCTTTTTTTCACGAAAACACTTTCAAAAACATTTCCTACAACAGCCGAAGTCCAACTTGGCTGGGCCTAACTATTTTTTAAGCTAAGCGCATAACGGCAGCATGACGCATCTGCGCTCATAATTAACAGGAAACTGTCTGAGCAATCAAAGAAGAATGAAACGACGTCTATAACTACAACAACAACAGTACAGTATACGGCGGGGGGCATGGGGGGGGCTACGGTGTTGGGGCGACGCTGAATCTTGATAGAAATCAAATCAAAGCGCACACACACGTTAGCATTCAAAACGCATTCAAACAAAAATGCAATACAAAACGAACACACACGTTTGACATTAAATGAATAACAACACTGAGAAACAGACCTAAAGGTAAGAGAAGAAGAGATAAGAGAAAGAGAGTGGAGCTTTAATGACGGGGGAACAGGTGGGTTTTGAGGTTAGATTTGAAGGCTGAGAGGGTCGGTCGGTCGTTGACGGTGGGAAAGAGGAAGTTTGTTCCAAGACGTCGGTCCTGAGACAGCAAAAGAGCGCCGACCAACCGTTGAAAGTTTATACCTAGGGATCTGGAGAGAAAGCACACACACACTCGCACAAACAAAAACTATGACGCCCAAAAACGTCACGGAATGCAGCAGCACAAACATTTATTTTCTCCTTCAACGTTTTGTCATGATCTAGAGCCCCATATTTTTCGGACTATAAATAAAGACGATACTTTTCTTTCTCTCCCCAGACTCAGATCCATGCGCTTTATAATATGACATAGAAAATAGTCAGAAAAAATATATTAACTTAACAATTAAAACAGAGTCGAAATTGAAACGCAAAATAAAAGGTTTAATAAAAAAAAAAAAACACAGAGCAAAACAAAAAACGACGTTTCGGGTTCAACCCGTTGTCCAGTGCTAAAAAATAGATATGACATAGTGACACACATGACGTAAAGACATTAAGAACTTGTGATGCAATGATAAAATTGACCTTGGACAGTGACATCACTTAAGTAAAAATGATGACAAATAAACTTACTATGATTAATATGAAATAAAGATCTACCAGATTGGATTGTCCAAAACAAACAATATTGTACAAAAGTTCATATCTCTCTCTCTCTCTTCTTCAAATTATATTAACATAATCAGAGTTTTGTGTAAAATTTGGAGGTTACAATTCCGATTCATATGAAATAAAGATCTACCAGATTGGATTGTCCAAAACAAAAAATATTGTAGAAAAGTTCATTCTCTCTCTCTCACTTCTTCAAATTATATTAACATTAATCAGGACATTTGTGTAAAATTTGGAGGGTACACTCCGATTAATATGAAATATAGATCTACCAGATTGGATTGTCCAAAACAAAAAATATTGTAGAAACGTTCATTCATTTATCTCTCTCTCTCTCACTTCAAATTATATATTAACATAATCAAAAGTTTTACGTGTACAATTTGGAGGGTCCACCTAAACAGACATTTGTGCCTTACATGTCTGAAAAAAATATCGGCGTTTGATCTTCACAAGCTACGCCCTATGGGTTAACATCTAACGTTGGTGAGTCGTTCGAATCTAATGTACTCATGCGGTGAACATCCATCATTATCGGGCTAATTAATCGAAAACACATCCACTGTGAATAAGTCTTTCTTCATTTTGCACACATCGGGATTATTTGACAACACGAGCATTAAACCCTTTCGCCACCAGCCATTTTTTTAGCCAAAGTTTTCCATTAAACTTATAAAACTGGGCAGAGAAATATAAAGAATTCCTGCAATATTGGGAGTTCTTCTGTGACGTGTGTAACATTGGGCCTACTATCCTTACCTTTCCAAAATGAATAAAATAGGGTCTTTGCGATTATAGTCCCTGATCCGATGCCTTTTAGTGACATGGGGTGTTAAGTAATTGTGGTGCATAAGTGTGACATTGGTGGTGAAAGGGTTAAAACGACAATGTTTGGGTTTTTTTTTGTTGTTTGTTGTTGTTGCTAGCCGTTCCGGCTGACGCTTAAATACTCCAGGGATCATACCAGCAGCTGAAGCAATTGAACACTATGGTACAAAATAAAGCACCAGCGTAGGGATAAGAACATTACGTAGGTGAACCGTTTTTGATTACCACGCCACGTAGGCAGCCACACTCCGACTTCGGAGGATTTTTAGACTGATGACGCTATGCTAGGAGCTTCTTGCCATGTCTAAAAAACAATCCCGGCATAAATATGCAGAACATAACAAGATTTTGATGTAGCCTTGGGTGTTCCCCTAGCTAAAATGTCAATAGGTGTCTGACACAGCCTTACGCCAAGGCGATTTGGTTGCTTTAACTCATGTGACAGTTATTAGCAAAGTTTTTTTCCCATTCAAGCCCAGAGAACTTGAAAAAATATTTAGTTTCTTTTTTATTTTTGTATTATATGACTGGGGAAAATTAACCAAGCTCTTACCTTTTCCCCAATTTCCGTGAGGTCTGCGTTAGGAAGCTGCTCCAAGTCGGGTTGCAAGGCGCAGGCCGCTATTATTCTTTTGTACCTGAAGGACAAAAACAGGGTTCCCACCCTTCAGATCTTTTACAATATAAGGACCTTATAAGCACCATTTCACTTCTCATAAGGACGTAAACCGTCTGGAGCCTAAAGAAAATTCTCTAAAAATATGTGCCCATTGACGCCAAGTTCAGTGATATAGCGCACACAAAACATTGCGCCTTCCTGGGATCTTTGTCTGTCCTAATCCAGTACTTATAATCACCGTCTTTTAACCAGCGATCTTGGAAAGAGCATTTTCCTGGCATCTTGCTTTCTTCATGAGAAGGCGGCAACGTTGTCGACCGGTTACTTCTGGTCAGGCTCATTGAGCGAGTTCGGTGATTTACCTCCCTTGTTATGTCGTCTGCTCCACTTCCACTTCATTCTGAACGCAAATGCGGTCAAAATCTATGTCATTTTTCAAAGGTTTAAGACTAAATGTGCACACTTCGGATTTTTTTTCTTCCTTTGCAAAAAAATTATGATTTTTTGTTATCCATAAGGACCTAAGTACTTTCTGTAAGGACCGATAGGTTAAATATAAGCACCTATAAGGCCTTATGAGGCCCATCCACAAATATAAAAAACTATAGGCAACTGTAAGGACAGTAGGAACCCTGAAAAACAAACGTCACTTAGGGTACGTACACATACATGCATGTGGTGTAGAGTGGCACAGTGGTAGCGCGTTCGCCTTGTGTCAAGTAAACCCGAGTTCGAACCTGGTACAGGAGATTTTTCCTCTCACTTTGCACTAGGCCTTACGGTCTGAACGTGGAGTCTTTCCGATGAGACAATAAACCGAGGTCCCGTTGTGCCCATGCACTTAGCACACCTTAAACCCAGTGGCAACGAAAAAGTTGTCATATGGTCAAAATTTACCCCACCCCCCCCTTTCTCATCAGTCACACAAAAATTGGCATGCAAAAAAGAACAAAAACAATATTGGGTGGCGCGCCTCTGGCTGCGACGCGCTCTCCAGGTTGGGAGCAACCCGAATTTCACAGAGACGGCCTCTGTGACTATAAAGTACCTAATACTTATAATACCTAATATGCAGAGATTCTGTGCGGAAACCTGTGCCCAATCCGTAAATAAGTAAAAGAAAGAGGGGAAAAGATTTTGCGCACGTGTCCGAATTTCCCCTAATCCGTACATTTTCACCCTTCTTTCTTTCACTTATTTACGGATTGCGCATGGGCGTTTCCGCATGAACTGTGTACGAGGCCTAAGTCATATCTCCTTTCTTCCCTGTTGTTAAGTGCACTTTGTACTTTGATCATAAGCATCGCCCGTGGGGATACCAGTGGATCTTGCAGTACACACTGAGCCTGCTGCAGCTTGCTTAATTTTTTTTTGCAGTCTTGGTGCTTTTTCCTGCCGCAGTGCCGCTCAATGTCGAACTTTCCAGAACTGGCAATGGAGAAAGTCCGCTTTACAGTAGCTGCAGCGTCGACTCTCTAATTCCAGGGATTGTTGTATATCGCTGAAGAAATTTTTGTGATCTTGCTGGCGCTACTGGCGTCTTCTTGGCTTCGCCTTCGTCAGATGGGTCGTCGATTTTTCGCTTCGACATCTTGAGGCTTCGCTTCGGTGCACGAGTTGATGAAACAAAATGGCGCACACACTTCTTGTGCCGCGAGATTTGGCCAATTGAGATTTGTTTGCAAGTTGTGGCTCCCTCCAGCACTTCGCTGTTACGCTAAATCGTGCCGATTTCGATCGTTTTAGCTGCATTAAAAAAAATAAAAAATGTTCACTAGGATTTTTTAATGTCGTATTTTATATTCACCTAACCCTTTTTTATTTTTGAGTAAATTGGCGTACAAAATACGCCAAAATCATATGGGTTGGCAGGTCTGCTCTGTGCTAGCAACCTCCCGTAGGTTTTTTTTTTTCTAATCTATCACTCTCTTTGGCTCTCCCTTTTTCTTTTTCTTGCCGTCATCTACTATTTTTCTGCCTTACTGGCCATTCTTTCTCCTGCCTTTTTTCTCCTTTTTAGAGTTCCTCCGAAATCGGAATGTGTCGCGGCTGAATGCAGCGGGGAGACCAGAAATAGCTCAAACCATTTTCAGCAATATCTCACCGACCACGAGCAAGAACCGTACAACAATATTGTGTGTCATTTTTAAAAAAAACCTTCATTCATAATTATCCTTTTTTAATTGCAACCTACTTTCTCCAGACATAGGGCGACCCGAACAAGACGTTGTCCCTCAAGGAAGCGTTGAGGAGCCAGGGAGTCTGAGAAACGTAGGCCACTTTGACGTCACTGCAACAGAAGATGAATGAAACTAGTTACAACACTTTAGGATTCTGAAGAACGGACAGATGCTCTGCTGAAATCCTAACCCAAGGGAATTAATTCGATACTTCTTTTTCTTCTTCTTCTGCGTCCCCAAGCCAAAAGGCCATAATGGATAAAGTACATATGTGTCAGTTTTTCAGTTTTCAATGGGTCTCTCCCCGCTGGGGCGTAACTACAACATCGAAATTTCAAAAGACCTGCAAGGGGGGTGGCCCCGGCGGAGTGCAGGGGCAGCGCACACACATTTACTGCTTTTTTTTTCAACCCTCTAGACTACTACAAGTGCTACATTCCTTTGTATATAGCAAATGCTTATATATAGGCCCTGTTTATTGTACAAGTGTGTGTGTGTAAGAAAATCGTTGCTTCTCAACTTCTCATAATCAGGCGACGCCAGCTCCAGGCAACAAAAAAAAATCCTGAACTTCAGGACATCATGAAAGCAGGAGCATCCATGTGAAGATGATTGAAATGGAAATCTACTGTATTTTTGTTACTACAAGGCGCACCTTATTATAGAGCGTGCCCTCCAAATTTTACACAAAATTCATATTATGTTACTACCTTTCCTTACTGTTGGAAATTTGTGCGTGCAGAGTGGCACAGTGGTAGCGCGTTCGCTTCGTGTCAAGTAAACTCCCGAGTTCGAACCTGGGTACAGGGGGATTTTTTCCCTCTCACTTTGCGCTAGGCCATACGGTCTCCTGAACGTTGGAGTCCTTCGGATGAGACGATAAAACCGATGTCCCGTGTGCCATGCACTGCACATAGCACAAGTTAAGCCCAGTGGCAACAAAAAAGTTTGTCATTTGGTCCAAATTTACTCTCCCCCCCCCCTTTCCTTCATCATCAATCACACATAAATCGCATGCCCCCCACCCCCCCCAAAAAAAAACATAAAAAAAAAAATTTCGGATGGCGCGCGCCTCTAGCTGCGCGTGACGCGCTCTCCAGGTGGGAGCAACCCGACATTCGACCAGAGATGTCTCTGTGACTAGAAAGTACCTAATACCTAAGAATCACCTAATACTCTTACTATAATTATTAGCCATGCTTAGTCTGGGGAAAAAAGTAATCACCTTATAGTCGAAAAATATGGTAGTTCAAAATCTCAGGCATCAGAATGGTTTGGAGTCCAATCCTCTGAAAACAGCAGTAAAAAGGCCACCAAGGCCCCAGACTGGAGAGGGACACCACTGAAATCAGTTCCCAACATGACCAAAAAGGCTCCGTCAGTAAGGGGAGAAATCGCTTTTAAATATTTAACCCAAACAAAACCTGAATAAAAAAAAGGCAAAACCTCTGACAAGAGATGCCAATCCTTTGTCAGAAATTCTTAATCCTCTGAATCTTCTGACAATTCTGATGCCTGAATTTGGAATTCTCTCCCTGACAATACCCGTAACCAGTCCACTCTTCCTTCCTTCAAGTCCCAACTAAAAACCCACTTCTTCAGGAAAACTTTATCTCTGTAAAGTCTATTATCCTTTCTCCACTCTTGTCTTCCAGCTCACTGACGTTGAGTATGAGGTTAATGAGTGCACATGTGTGTATGGGGTGGGGGTGGGGAGTAGAGGTCGGTTGGGGGTGGGTGTGTTGAGTATTTTTTTTGCTGGTTTTTTTTTTGAGTGTTGGGTGTGTTGTGTTATGATTATGTTGCAATGCATTCTCTAATATGTATTCAATTTTCATAGAGATGTATGCGTGAGGATACGTGAACGCAGTCTGTAAAGAAATGTCGGTTTAAGATACCAATGGTGAAGTGAAAAGCGGCGATTGAGTTGCTTTGCAAGATTATGTGCTATATGTCCTTGATACCCACGTGTCGTCCATATCCAGACACAAGGAGCGTGCCATATTATGGGAGACCGCCATCTTAGTCAGTAACCTGTTGTTTTGAAAAATGCCAGATCGATGCTGGTTTACACACCAAATCTGACTAAGGATGGCGACACTTCCGTAGGATGTGTCCGAGATGCCACGGCGGTGGGGGGGAGCCATACAGCATTATTAATTATTATTATTATTATTATCTACCGATCATGCCCAAGAGGGTGACCAATGCACTCACTTTGTCCACATCCACAGTGCCGGGTGGTCTTGACCATCTCCCCAAGCATGGGCTGACAGCAACGACGACTTGCCGCATCCCCACCTGACCCACGATCATCGTCAGCTTGCCTGGGAAGGGGGAAAAAAAGAGAAAGAAATCCTATACTGTCTTAACCCTTTAACCGCCAGCCCCTTTTTCAGCAAAAACACAGCATTAACCTTAACCCTTTAACCGCCAGCCCCTTTTTCAGCAAAAAACACACACACCATGAAACTTATACCATGACGGTAGGAAAAAATATGAGAGTTGCAATATTCAGGCATTGTAGTGGGGGCAAAGTGGTTTTCAAGAAAAACATGGCCGGGGGTCCAGGGGGCCGAAGAAAATTCAATAAAATTCAATAAATGAGGGATGAATTTTTTGTACTTTTTTCATGCCATTTTCAATGCATTTTAAAAAATAATATTGTTTCAAACTGTTTCGCGGATTTTCCGCGGATTTTTCCGTTGATTCGCAGAGGTATTGGAATTCTTTCCTGTAACGTGCATAACATTCTTTTTCTTCTTTCTTTGAACAACTCACCATCATCTTTTTTATGATTCTGGTTGATAGCGCCTATCCTTCAACCTCTAGTGGGCAAAATTAAGAAAACTAGGGTCTTTGGATAACAGGCCCTGATTTGGTGTCTTTTCGTGACATGGGTGTTAAATCCCCATTGTGGTGCATAAATGCGACATTGCGTTGAAAGGGTTAATGAAAGTGAAGTACTTCCAATGACTCAAACTTTCACCTGAACTGAACTTTCCTGCCCAAATCCACTGCACTAAAGCATGGTTTCATTTTGAAGAGCCTTTTACTTCAGCAGCCAGCCAGCTGAGTGAACCTGCACCACATTGCCTGAACTCCAGGAACACCCAGATGCACCCCTACATTTCTATCCTGCTCACCTGCAGGAATCCTGACGCTGACGTCCCTCAGGGTGAGCTGCTTGGAATCCAGGCGAAGTCTCCACTGCAGACCTGCATACTACACAATACCATCCAGTACAGTACCTCCATACTGCACAATACCATCAACACCCTCCAGCTCACCTGCAGGAATCTTGACGCTGATGTCCCTCAGGGTGGGCTGCTTGGTGTCCAGGCGAAGTCTCCACTTGCAGACCTCATATACTGCACAATACCATCTAACACCCTCCAGCTCACCTGCAGGAATCTTGACGCTGATGTCCCTCAGGTTGGGCTGCTTGGTGTCCAGGCGTGAGTCTCCACTGCAGACCTCCATACTGCACAATACCATCAACACCCTCCAGCTCACCTGCAGGAATCTTGATGCCCCTCAGGGTGAGCTGCTTGGTGTCCAGGAGAAGTCTCCACTGCAGACCTCCATACTGCACAATACCATCCAGTACAGTACCTCCATACTGTACAATACCATCAACATCCTCCAGCTCACCAGGAGGGGGACGGGGGAATCTTGACAACCATCAGGGTGAAGCTGCTTGGAGTCCAGGTGAAGTCTCCACTGCAGACCTCCATACCGGAAAAAAAAAAAAAAAAAAAAGAAAAAAAAACACAATACCAAAAAAAAAAAGTAAACAGTCCTCCATACTACTGTATCAATATCCATCAACATCCTCTTCAGCTCCCATGGGAATCTTGACACCTCTGCCTCAGGGTGACTGCTTGGTGAGTCCACGTGAAGTTCTCCACTGCGACCTCCGATGCCGCACAATAAGACCAATCAACGAAACACAATTCCATCAACACGCTCCAGCTCACCTGCAGGAATCTTGATGCCCCTCAGGGTGGGCTGCTTGGTGTCCAGGCGAAGTCTCCACTGCAGACCTCCATACTGCACAATACCATCCAGTACAGTACCTCCATACTGCACAATACCATCAACACCCTCCAGCTCACCTGCAGGAAGTCTCCACTGCAGACCTCCATACTGCACAATACCATCAACATTCTCCAGCTCACCTGCAGGAATCCTGACGCTGATGTCCCTCAGGGTGAGCTGCTTGGTGTCCAGGCGAAGTCTCCACTGCAGACCTCCATACCACACAATACCATCAACACCCTCCAGCTCACCTGCAGGAATCTTGACGCTGATGTTCCTCAGGGTGGGCTGCTTGGAGTCCAGGTCCCAGGAGAAGTCCCCGGCGCAGACCTCCACCACATGGGTGGGCTCCAGGAACACCAGGTCCTCATGCTGCATGTCCTCGATGTCCCCCGTGGACACCCCGCTGTTGTGCCGCCGCCGCCCCCGCTTGGTGGTGCTCCCACCTTCTGGCCCTCGCGTGGAGCTGAAAACCCAGAAGCAACGGTAGGGAGGAGTACAGAGCGGTACCATCCACTGTTAGTGCCCCCCCCCCCCCCACCCCCCCCCCCATGTTAGCCCGAACTACTGGTAGGCTTTGCGGTTGCAAGCGTTCTGACCTCATCTCAAAACACAATACAATACAGTACACAGTACAGTATCCATGCAATACAGTACAATATAATACAGTACAAGTACAATATAATACAATACAATACAGGACAATACGATACAGTACAGCACAATTACAATACAATACAGCTACTGTACATATACAAATTCTAAAAAATGAAACTCAAACCGGATCGCTGGACTTTCTGTATCCAGCGCCAGAGGCTTGACATACCAACAGTCTCTAGAACTGACTGGTGGCATCGCTGGTACAAGATTCTGACCTCATCTCGAAACACAATGACAATATAATACAGTACCAGTATCAGTACACATATAATACAAATAAAGCACAACACAAATTCTCTCACTTCAACAACCAGAGCGCTGGTCTTTCTGATCAAGGCCAGAGGCTTGACATCCAACAGCTCAGAACTACTGGTGGCAGGGCGGTGCAAGATTCCGACCTCATCTCAAACACAATACAATACAGTACAGTACAAATACAGTATCAGTACAATATTAATAATAATGATGACAATTTATATAGTGCTTATTCTCCTTACCGGGCTCTAAGTCTAAGCGCTTCACAAAGAAGTTAAAAATCTGAGAAAACAAAACAAAAAAAAAATTCATAAAGCACAACACAAAATCTCTCACCTCAACACCGGGGCGCTGGTCTTTCTGATCAAGGCCAGAGGCTTGACCTCCAGCAGCTCAGAACTACTGGTGGCATGGCGGTGCAGGCTCCCTGCCCTCATCTCGAACACGTCCAGCAGGGAATCGCCTGAGTTCTGGCGGCTGTGCGACCTGCCGGTGCCGGTGCCGGTGGCGGTGTGCCCCCACTGCTGAAGGAGATGGCGCTGCTGCTGCAGCACGAGTCGTTGTCTCCCCCTGCCTGGCGCAGGGGCGCCGTTTCCGGGCTGCTGTGGTTGTTGTCCGCGTCCACGCTCACCACCGTGTCAAACTTGTCCTGGGCCTGTATTAGACTTAGCATGATGCTCAACTTAGAAGCTCTTCCAAAAGATTCTCTAGGGCTTGTATTCACGTTGATGATAGCATGATGACTTAGCATGATGCTAACTTAGAAGCTCAATTCCAATGTCCTATCAGGGGGGGGATTTAATAGGGACTTTTGGAAGAGCTTCTACACCGTTAGCATGATGCTTAAGTCCTCATTGCTATTCTCAACGTGAATACAGAGCTTAGCTGGAGAGTAGGTGTTGATTGTTTCCCGCAAAAATCCCATTGGGGGTACATGGAAAAAGGAAATACAAAACAACATTGGGAGAAAAAAAATGGGCAGATAAACAGACAGATAAAACCTTTCAACAACAACGAACGAGCGAAAATGGTGTTTACGTCCTCTTGGTCTTGCTATACGCACGCGCACACATATGGGACATTTGTAAATACAATCAATGGTGGGAACAATACTGGAGGCAATGCCAGGAGAGGCCCAGTTACACTAAACCAGTAAAAGTGTGACCGATTTTTAAAATTAATACAGATAGCTAGTAGCACGGTGATCCCACGCCTCGCGTTCTAAACGCTCAATCGGCTATGGCACCGGCACAAGTAGTATGATTTTGGTAAATGTGAAGCGTCTCGCAACAACAACATACGAACAAACAAAAACAAAAACAACGAATCAGTAGTCAAAAAACTATAATAAAGACGGAAAAAATATAGATGAACTACCGTAAAATAGCGGACTATAAGCACGGCTACGGTGTTTTACCTCAACTTTAGGCCCATGCGGGCTTATAGACATGATGCGGTTTATCTGTGGATTTTTTTCAATTCTATATTAATCAGTATAATAAAATGTGTTTCCAGTCACATTTTTCAGCCTATTTTGAGCATCAAATACTCATAATTGTTAATAGAGATAATTTCTATTGATTCGTGTGTGCTCCTGTGCACACGTGTTCATTTTTTTGTAGGTTAAGGTAAGCAAATCTACTGCTTTTTTTTTCAGTTTGTAACTTTGGACAGCCTTCTTTGAGCATAAATTTCCTCTGCGGCTTATAAACCGTGTGCGGCTTGATGTATGCTAGAATAAATACTCTTATAATCGTGTCAATTTGGAGGGATGCGGTCTTATATACAGCGTGCGTCTTATAGTCCAGTTTTTTATCGGATAAGATGTACCCCCCGCAACAAGCTGTGTTGTCGGTCATCACTGCTGAGTCGCCCCCCTCCACTAAATCAGAAAGATCGTGAAAGGCAAAGATTCTAAAAGGCCGTAAGATGCGACTACTTGAAGAGTTCACTCGGCGAACCGGGAGTGATAGAGTTATCGTTTGTGGCGACAAGTTACACCGACACACAGTGGAGGCTATCCAAAAACTCTGACTGGAATTTGAACGGGGAGAATTCAACTGGCCTATCGACGTGTAAATGTGTCCTGTTTTTAAGGGACATAACCAGTGTTTCTGTCCCCCCTTTTCCTCTATTTATCAGATAGGAAAAGAGACTCGGATGTAGTGTCTTTTCTTTTCAGTGGTCTTTGGATGAAAGGAAACTACTGAACACAACAACAAAAACCAGACAATCAAAACAAGAGCGAATAAGCTCTTCAAGGCTCACTCGAACAGGAAACGCTGGTGCCGACAACAACAAAGAAAAGATTTGAGAGTGAACGTGCTGATATTGTGCCTAGCCAGGTGAGGCTCCTATTCACCTGCAATCGATTCAATTATATAAATTGATATTATGAAACAACTTTTTTTTTTTTTTTTTTTTTTTTGTACTAATTAAGATACGCTAGTAATGATTAGTCTCTGGTATATATATATGAACTTTCGGTCGTCCGTGTTGTTTTTGGTTTTTAACATTTTACCAAATATGAGTAAATCCTGTTGTTCAAGCTTGAAACTGAGGAATTTTTATTAATTCTAATATATATTTTATCTATATACTTACCATTCCACTACAAAGTGCATATTTGTACAAGATTAGCTTGGAAGACAGAAATAAAACCAAGAGTGTCTTACTACCACAACTCCCAATCCAGGTAACTTCCGGTTAAGCAGACTACTCACTTTCTAAATAGCAAGCATCTAATGTTAAAAAGGGAAGTTACACATTCAAAAAACCATTAGGAGGAGGAAGGTGTCAGGGTCTGGAGTCAATTAAATGTATTCGGAATGGTAAGTCTATAGTATAAATCATGATAGTAGAATTAATAAAAAAATTCCTCAATCTGTTCTATCATCCTTACCATTCCACTACTAGTGCATGATTACCAACATGGAGGTGGGTAATGGTTAAGCACTACTTTGAGAACCATGTAACAAACCATGACAGAGATACCACATAAACACACACATAACATCTAAAATAAGAAGGTATATCACTAAATCAAGTTTACATATCCCCCGAAGAGACATAAAATAAGTCTATAAAAACAAACAAGACAATAAGTCATACCTCAAAAGGACACTGTCTTGGAGGACAACACAGCACGTCGAATGCCAAACTTGTTGTCCTGCCGGAGAGTAGAAAACTCGCGCAGGCAGAAAGATGAATGTAGTCTCCGGACTTCCAGAAGGTGCGGAGGGAGCATAAGGAAGGGACTGAACACTCCTACCAGAGACTAGTGAGGTCTAATAGCCCAACTTCGTGAGGCCCGTAAAAAAAAAAATAACCTGGGGCGTCAGAACGATCGCGTGGGAGTTAGGCTAGTCCGAAAATCAACTCGACTAACGCAGCGAGCAAAGTGGCCTTACGCGATATCATTTGAAAGTTGGAATTTCAAAGAAATGAAAAGGTCGGCGTTTCTGGCTACGAACGAGACTGAACCAAGGGATATGCCTGCAAAAGCGAACCGACAAGGGTGAACCAATTTTCCTCAGCGTCCGGCAGCGAGGATTTAGAGAGACTCGCGATAACAACCAACGTGAGACAGCTTGCTGAGCCTATTTGATTTTTCGCTACGGATTCCGTGTAGAAAAGCCAGTGAGTCGAGGAACCATCCTCCCTGCGAATTCATAATCTTAACATAACCGCTCTAGGCTGGATAACCACTCACATATCGGGCGTCTCGCTACAAGGCAAGACTAACGAGGAAAAGCGTTATAAAGCAGAAAGATAGCTTAAAAGATAAACGACAGAATAGCGGTTCACATTCTGACCTGAGAAAGTGAAGCACAAGAAAAAAACGTCCCATAGCGGAAGTCTGATGGTTGGCGAATCGACTTATTACGCAAACCATCAAAAATGGAAACCAAGACATAAGACGCAAAGGAAGGTTGACACCAGTAGCAATCGGAAATAGTGCTAACTGCCGACTTATAACCTGACAAAGTTTGGCTCCAAGATGCCCTTCTTCGTCTCATTAATGCAAATGAGACGAAAAGGAAACAAACTGAGCACAGTCGGGTGCAAAGGAGAAAAGACTCATTGAACAAAATTGAACACAGAGAGGTCCAACGCAAGGAATACAAGGTATGCATGCCTTTGACGACGGGATTGAAAATCACTTCAATGGTTTCACCTTTCTGACCCTGTGACTCGAATCCTGACCGCAAAGTAGCCAAGCGGTCAGGTGCAGGACGGCAGGATTTCGATGTGGAACGCCTGTCCGCGGTTGAACAAGTACGTGTGACAACTGGAGGGGAACACCCAGGAACGTGGGTGGAGCTAACAGCTCAGGGAACAACGGACAGTTTGAACATCCTGACGCTATGAGGATGCAGAGCAGGACGCTCCCGAGCACACCTTTCCAACACCCTCTTTGAAGAAAAGCTGTGTGGTGGGTAGGCGTAGGCCCACAGACCCGTCCACTGGAGACTGAAAGGCATTTTCTATTTCTTGCCCATGCCAAGGGATCTGCCAACGGGGAGACGAAAAGCGGACGACGCCGGCTGAAGCGAGTTGCAAACAAGTCAATGTGTGGGTTTCCCCACATCGACCAAATGGGTTGAAGAACCTGATGGACGAGAGTCCACTCCGTTGCAATCACCTGGTTAGAACGGCCCAGCTGGTCGGCGAGAACAGTCAACTTCCCGGGAAAGAACTCCACGGTTAGAAGAATGGAATTCCGTGCAGTCCAAAGCAGGATCTCCCCTGCCTCCCTGGAGAGTGAAGACGATTTCGTGCCCCCCTGACGCCGACGGTACGAGAGGCAAGTGGAGTTGTCGCCACAAACTGGGACCCACTTGCCTAGTAGCAGGGGAAGTAGCACTTTGAGCGCGAGCGAAACCGCCTCCATCTCCAGGGAAATTGATGTGGAGAGACAACTCTGCTTTGGATCACAACCCCGAAACCTCTCGCCGGTCCAGGTGAGCCCCCCAACCGTCCTTTGATGCATCTGTGAAAAGGAATTCTTGATGGTGGAGAGGCAGACTGGGAACAGAGGACCCCAGCCAAACCAGATCCAACCACTGGAGAACTGAGCCGCGAAACCATGAGCCCAAAACAATCTGAGATTCCAGAGGAAGATGAGGAACCCCGAGTTCCGCACACTTTCGTTGTAACGGACGCCTGTGCAGACGTCCCAGAGGCAAGAGGTCTGCCAAAGACTCCATGATGCCCAGCAACTTGAGAAGTTGATGAACCGTTGCTGAACCTGCAAACAGAAGACTTTCCCGAAAGGACTGAATGGACTGGATCCGATCCGGAGAAGGACAGACCGTGAACGTCTGAGTATTGAAGACCATCCCCAGAAATTTGAATTCCTGGGCCGGAGTCTAATCCGACTTTTTGACGTTCATGTTTTTGTAAACCCACCATGTGACGGAACAGGTCCTGGAGCTCTCCCGAAGTGTGTTCCTGAGCACCGGTCCCTGGACTGAGGCCTAGGTGAGCCAGCCGTCCATGGTACACACTTGAGCCGGATCCCGCAATGGACCGCGGCCACGCCGACGAACTCCCTGACCACACTGTGAAGAATTCCAAGGGGCCAGAGAGAGCCCGGAGAGAAGGGCTACGAACTGATAAGTGCAAGTGTTCCACACCGATAGCTAACCTCAAGAGATGCCGGGGAAGGAGAATTCGATCTGGATGGAATATCTAAACTATGGAAATAGGGCATCGGCTTGATGTCTATGGAAGTCAGCGCCACATCCCCCGGCTGGGATGAAGTGTGTGATCAGCGAAAGCAGCCGTCTCCATTCTGAACCCCATGGGTCCGTAGAAAAGCATAGAGAGGAGAAACAAGTCCAGCACTGGAGCGGAACTCACCAGTGTCTTCTTGAGTACAGACAGTGAACATGCGCGAGTAGAACCCCGGGCCATGGGTTTGGTCCTGGAACTCACAGCCCCTTGTCCTAGAGAAAAAAAAAAAATGGTGGTCACAGGAAGGGACTTGACCTCTGCGTCCAAGATCTGAAAGCGAAGAGGATCTGCAGGCAGAGAAAAGACAATCGGCACCCACGAGACAGAAGGGTACCGAAAGCAACAACCTGGGGCAGAACCTGAGTGGACTCCACCAAGACAACATCCTGGAAAAGCAGCCAGGATATGACAAACTCCGCTGGAGTCACCTAGAGCAGCCAAGGCCAATACAAAACGGACTATGAGTGGCCGGACCGGACCACCACACGCTGCTACGCCCTTTCGAACCAGAAAAATCGAAGTGGCGAGTCTGAGTCAAAAAACAAAATGGCCCACATTTGGACAAGACTTGTTCAGAATTGGCAAGCAAAGGATCGATGACGGGAAGAGACAGCTAGTACTAAATGGTGAAGAGGAGAATCCGCAAAACAGCAGATTCAACTCTTAACAGCAAACTGAGAAACCACGGTAAGAATGTGCGACTGCACTTCGTAACCAACTCCACATGCTAAGACCGTAGGAAGGCAAAAAAAAACTGCCTCTGACGTAGGGACAGACCGAAAACAGCAACATAGTTGCTAATCGCATGACGTCCAAATCTAACCAGATGACGCGGAAATGTCCCTCACCGACAAGGAAAACATTTAGACCACAGCGAAACAGTGCAAAATGACGTAGACTTACCCCATTTTCAACGCCACCCAGTCGAACAACTGAGCTGACGGCTGGGCATGGAATATCATGTTAGACGGAACATTTATAGTTTTCGATCGGGACGGAACCAGACCAAAAAGGATTACTGGAACGGGTGAACGAGTCAACTGGTTGAACAACTCATGGTTTGTAATCAGAAGGAAACCATCCTGCCAAACAGAACATCATTTGAAAGAACGCGAAGCCGTGGCCCAGTTGCCGCCGCAAAAATTCGTTTCAGAAAGGAAGACAACAAGGGTGACGGGTTGAACAACTTCGGTTGCAACCGTGAAAGAAGGAGCACAGTAAGGCTGCAAGGCCGCCAGTATACCCTTGAATGCCAGAAACAGAAGGATCTGAAAAAAAACTCTTCCATAG
>JAGGCT020004036.1:3598212-3640189 GCA_017654935.2 Phymorhynchus buccinoides
CTGTTGTGGATTATGGTGTAGTTTCTTATGATTTATTTGAACGTGCTGACGACTTTTGCGTGCATGAATTTAATGAATTGCTTTCAGATATCCATTGTCCAATTAGTATAAATTTTGTGGCAGAATCCATAAATAAGAAAGAGAAAGCAGTCCATGAGCCAAGTACCAATTATCCTAATTCGCATTTTGTGAAATGGAATAATGATCTAAAACTAAATTTTGTTGACGATTTAGACGTTGACAAAATAACATTGGTAGAGCACGAGCTCGATGGCCTGCTTTCACACTCAGAGAATATTACTTTAAACAGTGTAGATGAGATTGTCAGTAGAGTTAACAATATTCTAATTGAAAGTGCAAGTACACTACACATGGTAAAAAAGAGAAAGAAATATCGTGGCCATGATGATGTTGATAATGTGGGTGAGTGTCATAATGATGATGTTGATAATGTTGGTGGATGTCATAATGATGATGATGTTAATGTTGGTGGATACCATAATGATAATGATGTTAATGTGGGGGGGACACAGTCATTCATTGTAACAATGATGACGATGCTAATGTGGGTGGAATGTCATAATGATGATGATAATTTGGGTGAGTGTCATAATGGGGATGTTGATAATGTGGGTGGGTGTCATAATGGTGATGTTGATAATGTTGGTGAGTGTCATAATGATGATGAGGTTAACGTGGGTGGGTGTTATAATGATGATGATGATAATGTTGGTGGGCGTCATAATGATAATGACGATGATAATAATGTTGGTGGGTGTCATAATGATGATGATAATGTAGCGGTGTGGGTTAATGACGATGATACTAATGTTGGTGGGTGTCATATAGATGATGATGATAATGTTAGTGGGTATCATAATGTTGATAATGATGATGATGATGATGATGGTGATGATGATGATGATGATAATAACAAAGACAATGACGATAATGATAATAACAACCAGCAGGACAATTCTCATAGAATAATACAAAACCAGTCCGATAGCCACAACACCCCCAATATTAGCAACGCTGATGGAAATAATGATAACCCTGACAATAATAACAGTGATGCTGAAGAAAACGATCCCACTTTCCATAACGAGGAAAGAGAAGAAGATGACCCCAGTGAGGGTGAAAGGTCAGCTAGATGCCTGAAGTGTGTTGCACTTAATGTGTGCGGTTTTCTATCTAAACAGGCTTTTCCTGAATTTTCAGAGTTTTTGAATAACTATGACGTTATCTGCATCTCTGAGAGCAAACTTGCAGATGTTGACACAGTACAAATAGATGGTTACACGGCATTTTATAAAAACAGAAATAAATACAGAAGAAAATCTGGAGGCATCCTAGTACTAATAAGAGATTGTTTTGTTCAGCATATTACTGTTTTTGAGGAAACACGATTCAAGAATAACGTTAGTAATGAAGCAAGAAGTAGATATAAGTTTGTGGATTTTGAGATGTGTCGTAGTGCGTTGTTCTTTGCTTTTCATGACTCTGTTTTGGGAAGGAAAGTCGTGTTTTGTGCTGTCTACATTGAGCCAGAAGGTTCGCCATATTTTAACCGTAATATTTATAATGATTTACAGGATACTATTTTGCAAATCGGAATTGGCAGTGTTTGTCTTCTTGGAGACTTTAATTCTAGAATTGGTCAGCTGAATGAATTGTTTGTCAATAACTCATTTGTTGATGGTGTTTTTAACAACGATAACAACTATCCCGAAAGAACATCTGAAGATAGGCAGACAAATAGCATGGGGCATGAATTATTAGGTTTCTGTAGAGCATGTCAGCTTATTATTGTTAATGGCAGAATTGGTAGAGATTGTGGTAAAGGTAAGCTGACTTGTAAGAATGCTTCTGTTGTGGATTACGGTGTAGTTTCTTATGATTTATTTGAACGTGCTGACGACTTTTGCGTGCATGAATTTAATGAATTGCTTTCAGATATCCATTGTCCAATTAGTATAAATTTTGTGGCAGAATCCATAAATAAGAAAGAGAAAGCAGTCCATGAGCCAAGTACCAATGATCCTAATTCGCATTTTGTGAAATGGAATAATGATCTAAAACTAAATTTTGTTGACGATTTAGACGTTGACAAAATAACATTGGTAGAGCACGAGCTCGATGGCCTGCTTTCACACTCAGAGAATATTACTTTAAACAGTGTAGATGAGATTGTCGGTAGAGTTAACAATATTCTAATTGAAAGTGCAAGTACACTACACATGGTAAAAAAGAGAAAGAAATATCGTGGCCATGATAATGTTGATAATGTGGGTGAGTGTCATAATGATGATGTTGATAATGTTGGTGGATGTCATAATGATGATGATGTTAATGTGGGTGGTTACCATAATGATGATGATGTTAATGTGGGGGGGACACAGTCATTCATTGTAACAATGATGACGATGCTAATGTGGGTGGATGTCATAATGATGATGATAATTTGGGTGAGTGTCATAACGGGGATGTTGTTAATGTGGGTGGGTGTCATAATGGTGATGATGATAATGTTGGTGAGTGTCATAATGATGATGAGGTTAACGTGGGTGGGTGTTATAATGATGATGATGATAATGTTGGTGGGCGTCATAATGATAATGACGATGATAATAATGTTGGTGGGTGTCATAATGATGATGATAATGTAGCGGTGTGGGTTAATGACGATGATACTAATGTTGGTGGGTGTCATAAAGATGATGATGATAATGTTAGTGGGTATCATAATGTTGATAATGATGATTATGATGATGATGGTGATGATGATGATGATGATAATAACAAAGACAATGACGATAATGATAATAACAACCAGCAGGACAATTCTCATAGAATAATACAAAACCAGTCCGATAGCCACAACACCCCCAATATTAGCAACGCTGATGGAAATAATGATAACCCTGACAATAATAACAGTGATGCTGAAGAAAACGATCCCACTTTCCATAACGAGGAAAGAGAAGAAGATGACCCCAGTGAGGGTGAAAGGTCAGCTAGATGCCTGAAGTGTGTTGCACTTAATGTGTGCGGTTTTCTATCTAAACAGGCTTTTCCTGAATTTTCAGAGTTTTTGAATAACTATGACGTTATCTGCATCTCTGAGAGCAAACTTGCAGATGTTGACACAGTACAAATAGATGGTTACACGGCATTTTATAAAAACAGAAATAAATACAGAAGAAAATCTGGAGGCATCCTAGTACTAATAAGAGATTGTTTTGTTCAGCATATTACTGTTTTTGAGGAAACACGATTCAAGAATAACGTTAGTAATGAAGCAAGAAGTAGATATAAGTTTGTGGATTTTGAGATGTGTCGTAGTGCGTTGTTCTTTGCTTTTCATGACTCTGTTTTGGGAAGGAAAGTCGTGTTTTGTGCTGTCTACATTGAGCCAGAAGGTTCGCCATATTTTAACCGTAATATTTATAATGATTTACAGGATACTATTTTGCAAATCGGAATTGGCAGTGTTTGTCTTCTTGGAGACTTTAATTCTAGAATTGGTCAGCTGAATGAATTGTTTGTCAATAACTCATTTGTTGATGGTGTTTTTAACAACGATAACAACTATCCCGAAAGAACATCTGAAGATAGGCAGACAAAATAGCATGGGGCATGAATTATTAGGTTTCTGTAGAGCATGTCAGCTTATTATTGTTAATGGCAGAATTGGTAGAGATTGTGGTAAAGGTAAGCTGACTTGTAAGAATGCTTCTGTTGTGGATTACGGTGTAGTTTCTTATGATTTATTTGAACGTGCTGACGACTTTTGCGTGCATGAATTTAATGAATTGCTTTCAGATATCCATTGTCCAATTAGTATAAATTTTGTGGCAGAATCCATAAATAAGAAAGAGAAAGCAGTCCATGAGCCAAGTACCAATGATCCTAATTCGCATTTTGTGAAATGGAATAATGATCTAAAACTAAATTTTGTTGACGATTTAGACGTTGACAAAATAACATTGGTAGAGCACGAGCTCGATGGCCTGCTTTCACACTCAGAGAATATTACTTTAAACAGTGTAGATGAGATTGTCGGTAGAGTTAACAATATTCTAATTGAAAGTGCAAGTACACTACACATGGTAAAAAAGAGAAAGAAATATCGTGGCCATGATAATGTTGATAATGTGGGTGAGTGTCATAATGATGATGTTGATAATGTTGGTGGATGTCATAATGATGATGATGTTAATGTGGGTGGATGTCATAATGATAATGATGTTAATGTGGGGGGGACACAGTCATTCATTGTAACAATGATGACGATGCTAATGTGGGTGGATGTCATAATGATGATGATAATTTGGGTGAGTGTCATAACGGGGATGTTGTTAATGTGGGTGGGTGTCATAATGGTGATGATGATAATGTTGGTGAGTGTCATAATGATGATGAGGTTAACGTGGGTGGGTGTTATAATGATGATGATGATAATGTTGGTGGGCGTCATAATGATAATGACGATGATAATAATGTTGGTGGGTGTCATAATGATGATGATAATGTAGCGGTGTGGGTTAATGACGATGATACTAATGTTGGTGGGTGTCATATAGATGATGATGATAATGTTAGTGGGTATCATAATGTTGATAATGATGATTATGATGATGATGGTGATGATGATGATGATGATAATAACAAAGACAATGACGATAATGATAATAACAACCAGCAGGACAATTCTCATAGAATAATACAAAACCAGTCCGATAGCCACAACACCCCCAATATTAGCAACGCTGATGGAAATAATGATAACCCTGACAATAATAACAGTGATGCTGAAGAAAACGATCCCACTTTCCATAACGAGGAAAGAGAAGAAGATGACCCCAGTGAGGGTGAAAGGTCAGCTAGATGCCTGAAGTGTGTTGCACTTAATGTGTGCGGTTTTCTATCTAAACAGGCTTTTCCTGAATTTTCAGAGTTTTTGAATAACTATGACGTTATCTGCATCTCTGAGAGCAAACTTGCAGATGTTGACACAGTACAAATAGATGGTTACACGGCATTTTATAAAAACAGAAATAAATACAGAAGAAAATCTGGAGGCATCCTAGTACTAATAAGAGATTGTTTTGTTCAGCATATTACTGTTTTTGAGGAAACACGATTCAAGAATAACGTTAGTAATGAAGCAAGAAGTAGATATAAGTTTGTGGATTTTGAGATGTGTCGTAGTGCGTTGTTCTTTGCTTTTCATGACTCTGTTTTGGGAAGGAAAGTCGTGTTTTGTGCTGTCTACATTGAGCCAGAAGGTTCGCCATATTTTAACCGTAATATTTATAATGATTTACAGGATACTATTTTGCAAATCGGAATTGGCAGTGTTTGTCTTCTTGGAGACTTTAATTCTAGAATTGGTCAGCTGAATGAATTGTTTGTCAATAACTCATTTGTTGATGGTGTTTTTAACAACGATAACAACTATCCCGAAAGAACATCTGAAGATAGGCAGACAAATAGCATGGGGCATGAATTATTAGGTTTCTGTAGAGCATGTCAGCTTATTATTGTTAATGGCAGAATTGGTAGAGATTGTGGTAAAGGTAAGCTGACTTGTAAGAATGCTTCTGTTGTGGATTACGGTGTAGTTTCTTATGATTTATTTGAACGTGCTGACGACTTTTGCGTGCATGAATTTAATGAATTGCTTTCAGATATCCATTGTCCAATTAGTATAAATTTTGTGGCAGAATCCATAAATAAGAAAGAGAAAGCAGTCCATGAGCCAAGTACCAATGATCCTAATTCGCATTTTGTGAAATGGAATAATGATCTAAAACTAAATTTTGTTGACGATTTAGACGTTGACAAAATAACATTGGTAGAGCACGAGCTCGATGGCCTGCTTTCACACTCAGAGAATATTACTTTAAACAGTGTAGATGAGATTGTCGGTAGAGTTAACAATATTCTAATTGAAAGTGCAAGTACACTACACATGGTAAAAAAGAGAAAGAAATATCGTGGCCATGATAATGTTGATAATGTGGGTGAGTGTCATAATGATGATGTTGATAATGTTGGTGGATGTCATAATGATGATGATGTTAATGTGGGTGGATACCATAATGATAATGATGTTAATGTGGGGGGGACACAGTCATTCATTGTAACAATGATGACGATGCTAATGTGGGTGGATGTCATAATGATGATGATAATTTGGGTGAGTGTCATAACGGGGATGTTGTTAATGTGGGTGGGTGTCATAATGGTGATGATGATAATGTTGGTGAGTGTCATAATGATGATGAGGTTAACGTGGGTGGGTGTTATAATGATGATGATGATAATGTTGGTGGGCGTCATAATGATAATGACGATGATAATAATGTTGGTGGGTGTCATAATGATGATGATAATGTAGCGGTGTGGGTTAATGACGATGATACTAATGTTGGTGGGTGTCATATAGATGATGATGATAATGTTAGTGGGTATCATAATGTTGATAATGATGATTATGATGATGATGGTGATGATGATGATGATGATAATAACAAAGACAATGACGATAATGATAATAACAACCAGCAGGACAATTCTCATAGAATAATACAAAACCAGTCCGATAGCCACAACACCCCCAATATTAGCAACGCTGATGGAAATAATGATAACCCTGACAATAATAACAGTGATGCTGAAGAAAACGATCCCACTTTCCATAACGAGGAAAGAGAAGAAGATGACCCCAGTGAGGGTGAAAGGTCAGCTAGATGCCTGAAGTGTGTTGCACTTAATGTGTGCGGTTTTCTATCTAAACAGGCTTTTCCTGAATTTTCAGAGTTTTTGAATAACTATGACGTTATCTGCATCTCTGAGAGCAAACTTGCAGATGTTGACACAGTACAAATAGATGGTTACACGGCATTTTATAAAAACAGAAATAAATACAGAAGAAAATCTGGAGGCATCCTAGTACTAATAAGAGATTGTTTTGTTCAGCATATTACTGTTTTTGAGGAAACACGATTCAAGAATAACGTTAGTAATGAAGCAAGAAGTAGTTATAAGTTTGTGGATTTTGAGATGTGTCGTAGTGCGTTGTTCTTTGCTTTTCATGACTCTGTTTTGGGAAGGAAAGTCGTGTTTTGTGCTGTCTACATTGAGCCAGAAGGTTCGCCATATTTTAACCGTAATATTTATAATGATTTACAGGATACTATTTTGCAAATCGGAATTGGCAGTGTTTGTCTTCTTGGAGACTTTAATTCTAGAATTGGTCAGCTGAATGAATTGTTTGTCAATAACTCATTTGTTGATGGTGTTTTTAACAACGATAACAACTATCCCGAAAGAACATCTGAAGATAGGCAGACAAATAGCATGGGGCATGAATTATTAGGTTTCTGTAGAGCATGTCAGCTTATTATTGTTAATGGCAGAATTGGTAGAGATTGTGGTAAAGGTAAGCTGACTTGTAAGAATGCTTCTGTTGTGGATTACGGTGTAGTTTCTTATGATTTATTTGAACGTGCTGACGACTTTTGCGTGCATGAATTTAATGAATTGCTTTCAGATATCCATTGTCCAATTAGTATAAATTTTGTGGCAGAATCCATAAATAAGAAAGAGAAAGCAGTCCATGAGCCAAGTACCAATGATCCTAATTCGCATTTTGTGAAATGGAATAATGATCTAAAACTAAATTTTGTTGACGATTTAGACGTTGACAAAATAACATTGGTAGAGCACGAGCTCGATGGCCTGCTTTCACACTCAGAGAATATTACTTTAAACAGTGTAGATGAGATTGTCGGTAGAGTTAACAATATTCTAATTGAAAGTGCAAGTACACTACACATGGTAAAAAAGAGAAAGAAATATCGTGGCCATGATAATGTTGATAATGTGGGTGAGTGTCATAATGATGATGTTGATAATGTTGGTGGATGTCATAATGATGATGATGTTAATGTGGGTGGATACCATAATGATAATGATGTTAATGTGGGGGGGACACAGTCATTCATTGTAACAATGATGACGATGCTAATGTGGGTGGATGTCATAATGATGATGATAATTTGGGTGAGTGTCATAACGGGGATGTTGTTAATGTGGGTGGGTGTCATAATGGTGATGATGATAATGTTGGTGAGTGTCATAATGATGATGAGGTTAACGTGGGTGGGTGTTATAATGATGATGATGATAATGTTGGTGGGCGTCATAATGATAATGACGATGATAATAATGTTGGTGGGTGTCATAATGATGATGATAATGTAGCGGTGTGGGTTAATGACGATGATACTAATGTTGGTGGGTGTCATATAGATGATGATGATAATGTTAGTGGGTATCATAATGTTGATAATGATGATTATGATGATGATGGTGATGATGATGATGATGATGATAATAACAAAGACAATGACGATAATGATAATAACAACCAGCAGGACAATTCTCATAGAATAATACAAAACCAGTCCGATAGCCACAACACCCCCAATATTAGCAACGCTGATGGAAATAATGATAACCCTGACAATAATAACAGTGATGCTGAAGAAAACGATCCCACTTTCCATAACGAGGAAAGAGAAGAAGATGACCCCAGTGAGGGTGAAAGGTCAGCTAGATGCCTGAAGTGTGTTGCACTTAATGTGTGCGGTTTTCTATCTAAACAGGCTTTTCCTGAATTTTCAGAGTTTTTGAATAACTATGACGTTATCTGCATCTCTGAGAGCAAACTTGCAGATGTTGACACAGTACAAATAGATGGTTACACGGCATTTTATAAAAACAGAAATAAATACAGAAGAAAATCTGGAGGCATCCTAGTACTAATAAGAGATTGTTTTGTTCAGCATATTACTGTTTTTGAGGAAACACGATTCAAGAATAACGTTAGTAATGAAGCAAGAAGTAGATATAAGTTTGTGGATTTTGAGATGTGTCGTAGTGCGTTGTTCTTTGCTTTTCATGACTCTGTTTTGGGAAGGAAAGTCGTGTTTTGTGCTGTCTACATTGAGCCAGAAGGTTCGCCATATTTTAACCGTAATATTTATAATGATTTACAGGATACTATTTTGCAAATCGGAATTGGCAGTGTTTGTCTTCTTGGAGACTTTAATTCTAGAACTGGTCAGCTGAATGAATTGTTTGTCAATAACTCATTTGTTGATGGTGTTTTTAACAACGATAACAACTATCCCGAAAGAACATCTGAAGATAGGCAGACAAATAGCATGGGGCATGAATTATTAGGTTTCTGTAGAGCATGTCAGCTTATTATTGTTAATGGCAGAATTGGTAGAGATTGTGGTAAAGGTAAGCTGACTTGTAAGAATGCTTCTGTTGTGGATTACGGTGTAGTTTCTTATGATTTATTTGAACGTGCTGACGACTTTTGCGTGCATGAATTTAATGAATTGCTTTCAGATATCCATTGTCCAATTAGTATAAATTTTGTGGCAGAATCCATAAATAAGAAAGAGAAAGCAGTCCATGAGCCAAGTACCAATGATCCTAATTCGCATTTTGTGAAATGGAATAATGATCTAAAACTAAATTTTGTTGACGATTTAGACGTTGACAAAATAACATTGGTAGAGCACGAGCTCGATGGCCTGCTTTCACACTCAGAGAATATTACTTTAAACAGTGTAGATGAGATTGTCGGTAGAGTTAACAATATTCTAATTGAAAGTGCAAGTACACTACACATGGTAAAAAAGAGAAAGAAATATCGTGGCCATGATAATGTTGATAATGTGGGTGAGTGTCATAATGATGATGTTGATAATGTTGGTGGATGTCATAATGATGATGATGTTAATGTGGGTGGATACCATAATGATAATGATGTTAATGTGGGGGGGACACAGTCATTCATTGTAACAATGATGACGATGCTAATGTGGGTGGATGTCATAATGATGATGATAATTTGGGTGAGTGTCATAACGGGGATGTTGTTAATGTGGGTGGGTGTCATAATGGTGATGATGATAATGTTGGTGAGTGTCATAATGATGATGAGGTTAACGTGGGTGGGTGTTATAATGATGATGATGATAATGTTGGTGGGCGTCATAATGATAATGACGATGATAATAATGTTGGTGGGTGTCATAATGATGATGATAATGTAGCGGTGTGGGTTAATGACGATGATACTAATGTTGGTGGGTGTCATATAGATGATGATGATAATGTTAGTGGGTATCATAATGTTGATAATGATGATTATGATGATGATGGTGATGATGATGATGATGATAATAACAAAGACAATGACGATAATGATAATAACAACCAGCAGGACAATTCTCATAGAATAATACAAAACCAGTCCGATAGCCACAACACCCCCAATATTAGCAACGCTGATGGAAATAATGATAACCCTGACAATAATAACAGTGATGCTGAAGAAAACGATCCCACTTTCCATAACGAGGAAAGAGAAGAAGATGACCCCAGTGAGGGTGAAAGGTCAGCTAGATGCCTGAAGTGTGTTGCACTTAATGTGTGCGGTTTTCTATCTAAACAGGCTTTTCCTGAATTTTCAGAGTTTTTGAATAACTATGACGTTATCTGCATCTCTGAGAGCAAACTTGCAGATGTTGACACAGTACAAATAGATGGTTACACGGCATTTTATAAAAACAGAAATAAATACAGAAGAAAATCTGGAGGCATCCTAGTACTAATAAGAGATTGTTTTGTTCAGCATATTACTGTTTTTGAGGAAACACGATTCAAGAATAACGTTAGTAATGAAGCAAGAAGTAGATATAAGTTTGTGGATTTTGAGATGTGTCGTAGTGCGTTGTTCTTTGCTTTTCATGACTCTGTTTTGGGAAGGAAAGTCGTGTTTTGTGCTGTCTACATTGAGCCAGAAGGTTCGCCATATTTTAACCGTAATATTTATAATGATTTACAGGATACTATTTTGCAAATCGGAATTGGCAGTGTTTGTCTTCTTGGAGACTTTAATTCTAGAATTGGTCAGCTGAATGAATTGTTTGTCAATAACTCATTTGTTGATGGTGTTTTTAACAACGATAACAACTATCCCGAAAGAACATCTGAAGATAGGCAGACAAATAGCATGGGGCATGAATTATTAGGTTTCTGTAGAGCATGTCAGCTTATTATTGTTAATGGCAGAATTGGTAGAGATTGTGGTAAAGGTAAGCTGACTTGTAAGAATGCTTCTGTTGTGGATTACGGTGTAGTTTCTTATGATTTATTTGAACGTGCTGACGACTTTTGCGTGCATGAATTTAATGAATTGCTTTCAGATATCCATTGTCCAATTAGTATAAATTTTGTGGCAGAATCCATAAATAAGAAAGAGAAAGCAGTCCATGAGCCAAGTACCAATGATCCTAATTCGCATTTTGTGAAATGGAATAATGATCTAAAACTAAATTTTGTTGACGATTTAGACGTTGACAAAATAACATTGGTAGAGCACGAGCTCGATGGCCTGCTTTCACACTCAGAGAATATTACTTTAAACAGTGTAGATGAGATTGTCGGTAGAGTTAACAATATTCTAATTGAAAGTGCAAGTACACTACACATGGTAAAAAAGAGAAAGAAATATCGTGGCCATGATAATGTTGATAATGTGGGTGAGTGTCATAATGATGATGTTGATAATGTTGGTGGATGTCATAATGATGATGATGTTAATGTGGGTGGATACCATAATGATAATGATGTTAATGTGGGGGGGACACAGTCATTCATTGTAACAATGATGACGATGCTAATGTGGGTGGATGTCATAATGATGATGATAATTTGGGTGAGTGTCATAACGGGGATGTTGTTAATGTGGGTGGGTGTCATAATGGTGATGATGATAATGTTGGTGAGTGTCATAATGATGATGAGGTTAACGTGGGTGGGTGTTATAATGATGATGATGATAATGTTGGTGGGCGTCATAATGATAATGACGATGATAATAATGTTGGTGGGTGTCATAATGATGATGATAATGTAGCGGTGTGGGTTAATGACGATGATACTAATGTTGGTGGGTGTCATATAGATGATGATGATAATGTTAGTGGGTATCATAATGTTGATAATGATGATTATGATGATGATGGTGATGATGATGATGATGATAATAACAAAGACAATGACGATAATGATAATAACAACCAGCAGGACAATTCTCATAGAATAATACAAAACCAGTCCGATAGCCACAACACCCCCAATATTAGCAACGCTGATGGAAATAATGATAACCCTGACAATAATAACAGTGATGCTGAAGAAAACGATCCCACTTTCCATAACGAGGAAAGAGAAGAAGATGACCCCAGTGAGGGTGAAAGGTCAGCTAGATGCCTGAAGTGTGTTGCACTTAATGTGTGCGGTTTTCTATCTAAACAGGCTTTTCCTGAATTTTCAGAGTTTTTGAATAACTATGACGTTATCTGCATCTCTGAGAGCAAACTTGCAGATGTTGACACAGTACAAATAGATGGTTACACGGCATTTTATAAAAACAGAAATAAATACAGAAGAAAATCTGGAGGCATCCTAGTACTAATAAGAGATTGTTTTGTTCAGCATATTACTGTTTTTGAGGAAACACGATTCAAGAATAACGTTAGTAATGAAGCAAGAAGTAGATATAAGTTTGTGGATTTTGAGATGTGTCGTAGTGCGTTGTTCTTTGCTTTTCATGACTCTGTTTTGGGAAGGAAAGTCGTGTTTTGTGCTGTCTACATTGAGCCAGAAGGTTCGCCATATTTTAACCGTAATATTTATAATGATTTACAGGATACTATTTTGCAAATCGGAATTGGCAGTGTTTGTCTTCTTGGAGACTTTAATTCTAGAATTGGTCAGCTGAATGAATTGTTTGTCAATAACTCATTTGTTGATGGTGTTTTTAACAACGATAACAACTATCCCGAAAGAACATCTGAAGATAGGCAGACAAATAGCATGGGGCATGAATTATTAGGTTTCTGTAGAGCATGTCAGCTTATTATTGTTAATGGCAGAATTGGTAGAGATTGTGGTAAAGGTAAGCTGACTTGTAAGAATGCTTCTGTTGTGGATTACGGTGTAGTTTCTTATGATTTATTTGAACGTGCTGACGACTTTTGCGTGCATGAATTTAATGAATTGCTTTCAGATATCCATTGTCCAATTAGTATAAATTTTGTGGCAGAATCCATAAATAAGAAAGAGAAAGCAGTCCATGAGCCAAGTACCAATGATCCTAATTCGCATTTTGTGAAATGGAATAATGATCTAAAACTAAATTTTGTTGACGATTTAGACGTTGACAAAATAACATTGGTAGAGCACGAGCTCGATGGCCTGCTTTCACACTCAGAGAATATTACTTTAAACAGTGTAGATGAGATTGTCGGTAGAGTTAACAATATTCTAATTGAAAGTGCAAGTACACTACACATGGTAAAAAAGAGAAAGAAATATCGTGGCCATGATAATGTTGATAATGTGGGTGAGTGTCATAATGATGATGTTGATAATGTTGGTGGATGTCATAATGATGATGATGTTAATGTGGGTGGATACCATAATGATAATGATGTTAATGTGGGGGGGACACAGTCATTCATTGTAACAATGATGACGATGCTAATGTGGGTGGATGTCATAATGATGATGATAATTTGGGTGAGTGTCATAACGGGGATGTTGTTAATGTGGGTGGGTGTCATAATGGTGATGATGATAATGTTGGTGAGTGTCATAATGATGATGAGGTTAACGTGGGTGGGTGTTATAATGATGATGATGATAATGTTGGTGGGCGTCATAATGATAATGACGATGATAATAATGTTGGTGGGTGTCATAATGATGATGATAATGTAGCGGTGTGGGTTAATGACGATGATACTAATGTTGGTGGGTGTCATATAGATGATGATGATAATGTTAGTGGGTATCATAATGTTGATAATGATGATTATGATGATGATGGTGATGATGATGATGATGATGATAATAACAAAGACAATGACGATAATGATAATAACAACCAGCAGGACAATTCTCATAGAATAATACAAAACCAGTCCGATAGCCACAACACCCCCAATATTAGCAACGCTGATGGAAATAATGATAACCCTGACAATAATAACAGTGATGCTGAAGAAAACGATCCCACTTTCCATAACGAGGAAAGAGAAGAAGATGACCCCAGTGAGGGTGAAAGGTCAGCTAGATGCCTGAAGTGTGTTGCACTTAATGTGTGCGGTTTTCTATCTAAACAGGCTTTTCCTGAATTTTCAGAGTTTTTGAATAACTATGACGTTATCTGCATCTCTGAGAGCAAACTTGCAGATGTTGACACAGTACAAATAGATGGTTACACGGCATTTTATAAAAACAGAAATAAATACAGAAGAAAATCTGGAGGCATCCTAGTACTAATAAGAGATTGTTTTGTTCAGCATATTACTGTTTTTGAGGAAACACGATTCAAGAATAACGTTAGTAATGAAGCAAGAAGTAGATATAAGTTTGTGGATTTTGAGATGTGTCGTAGTGCGTTGTTCTTTGCTTTTCATGACTCTGTTTTGGGAAGGAAAGTCGTGTTTTGTGCTGTCTACATTGAGCCAGAAGGTTCGCCATATTTTAACCGTAATATTTATAATGATTTACAGGATACTATTTTGCAAATCGGAATTGGCAGTGTTTGTCTTCTTGGAGACTTTAATTCTAGAATTGGTCAGCTGAATGAATTGTTTGTCAATAACTCATTTGTTGATGGTGTTTTTAACAACGATAACAACTATCCCGAAAGAACATCTGAAGATAGGCAGACAAATAGCATGGGGCATGAATTATTAGGTTTCTGTAGAGCATGTCAGCTTATTATTGTTAATGGCAGAATTGGTAGAGATTGTGGTAAAGGTAAGCTGACTTGTAAGAATGCTTCTGTTGTGGATTACGGTGTAGTTTCTTATGATTTATTTGAACGTGCTGACGACTTTTGCGTGCATGAATTTAATGAATTGCTTTCAGATATCCATTGTCCAATTAGTATAAATTTTGTGGCAGAATCCATAAATAAGAAAGAGAAAGCAGTCCATGAGCCAAGTACCAATGATCCTAATTCGCATTTTGTGAAATGGAATAATGATCTAAAACTAAATTTTGTTGACGATTTAGACGTTGACAAAATAACATTGGTAGAGCACGAGCTCGATGGCCTGCTTTCACACTCAGAGAATATTACTTTAAACAGTGTAGATGAGATTGTCGGTAGAGTTAACAATATTCTAATTGAAAGTGCAAGTACACTACACATGGTAAAAAAGAGAAAGAAATATCGTGGCCATGATAATGTTGATAATGTGGGTGAGTGTCATAATGATGATGTTGATAATGTTGGTGGATGTCATAATGATGATGATGTTAATGTGGGTGGATACCATAATGATAATGATGTTAATGTGGGGGGGACACAGTCATTCATTGTAACAATGATGACGATGCTAATGTGGGTGGATGTCATAATGATGATGATAATTTGGGTGAGTGTCATAACGGGGATGTTGTTAATGTGGGTGGGTGTCATAATGGTGATGATGATAATGTTGGTGAGTGTCATAATGATGATGAGGTTAACGTGGGTGGGTGTTATAATGATGATGATGATAATGTTGGTGGGCGTCATAATGATAATGACGATGATAATAATGTTGGTGGGTGTCATAATGATGATGATAATGTAGCGGTGTGGGTTAATGACGATGATACTAATGTTGGTGGGTGTCATAAAGATGATGATGATAATGTTAGTGGGTATCATAATGTTGATAATGATGATGATGATGATGATGATGGTGATGATGATGATGATGATAATAACAAAGACAATGACGATAATGATAATAACAACCAGCAGGACAATTCTCATAGAATAATACAAAACCAGTCCGATAGCCACAACACCCCCAATATTAGCAACGCTGATGGAAATAATGATAACCCTGACAATAATAACAGTGATGCTGAAGAAAACGATCCCACTTTCCATAACGAGGAAAGAGAAGAAGATGACCCCAGTGAGGGTGAAAGGTCAGCTAGATGCCTGAAGTGTGTTGCACTTAATGTGTGCGGTTTTCTATCTAAACAGGCTTTTCCTGAATTTTCAGAGTTTTTGAATAACTATGACGTTATCTGCATCTCTGAGAGCAAACTTGCAGATGTTGACACAGTACAAATAGATGGTTACACGGCATTTTATAAAAACAGAAATAAATACAGAAGAAAATCTGGAGGCATCCTAGTACTAATAAGAGATTGTTTTGTTCAGCATATTACTGTTTTTGAGGAAACACGATTCAAGAATAACGTTAGTAATGAAGCAAGAAGTAGTTATAAGTTTGTGGATTTTGAGATGTGTCGTAGTGCGTTGTTCTTTGCTTTTCATGACTCTGTTTTGGGAAGGAAAGTCGTGTTTTGTGCTGTCTACATTGAGCCAGAAGGTTCGCCATATTTTAACCGTAATATTTATAATGATTTACAGGATACTATTTTGCAAATCGGAATTGGCAGTGTTTGTCTTCTTGGAGACTTTAATTCTAGAATTGGTCAGCTGAATGAATTGTTTGTCAATAACTCATTTGTTGATGGTGTTTTTAACAACGATAACAACTATCCCGAAAGAACATCTGAAGATAGGCAGACAAATAGCATGGGGCATGAATTATTAGGTTTCTGTAGAGCATGTCAGCTTATTATTGTTAATGGCAGAATTGGTAGAGATTGTGGTAAAGGTAAGCTGACTTGTAAGAATGCTTCTGTTGTGGATTACGGTGTAGTTTCTTATGATTTATTTGAACGTGCTGACGACTTTTGCGTGCATGAATTTAATGAATTGCTTTCAGATATCCATTGTCCAATTAGTATAAATTTTGTGGCAGAATCCATAAATAAGAAAGAGAAAGCAGTCCATGAGCCAAGTACCAATGATCCTAATTCGCATTTTGTGAAATGGAATAATGATCTAAAACTAAATTTTGTTGACGATTTAGACGTTGACAAAATAACATTGGTAGAGCACGAGCTCGATGGCCTGCTTTCACACTCAGAGAATATTACTTTAAACAGTGTAGATGAGATTGTCGGTAGAGTTAACAATATTCTAATTGAAAGTGCAAGTACACTACACATGGTAAAAAAGAGAAAGAAATATCGTGGCCATGATAATGTTGATAATGTGGGTGAGTGTCATAATGATGATGTTGATAATGTTGGTGGATGTCATAATGATGATGATGTTAATGTGGGTGGATACCATAATGATAATGATGTTAATGTGGGGGGGACACAGTCATTCATTGTAACAATGATGACGATGCTAATGTGGGTGGATGTCATAATGATGATGATAATTTGGGTGAGTGTCATAACGGGGATGTTGTTAATGTGGGTGGGTGTCATAATGGTGATGATGATAATGTTGGTGAGTGTCATAATGATGATGAGGTTAACGTGGGTGGGTGTTATAATGATGATGATGATAATGTTGGTGGGCGTCATAATGATAATGACGATGATAATAATGTTGGTGGGTGTCATAATGATGATGATAATGTAGCGGTGTGGGTTAATGACGATGATACTAATGTTGGTGGGTGTCATATAGATGATGATGATAATGTTAGTGGGTATCATAATGTTGATAATGATGATTATGATGATGATGGTGATGATGATGATGATGATAATAACAAAGACAATGACGATAATGATAATAACAACCAGCAGGACAATTCTCATAGAATAATACAAAACCAGTCCGATAGCCACAACACCCCCAATATTAGCAACGCTGATGGAAATAATGATAACCCTGACAATAATAACAGTGATGCTGAAGAAAACGATCCCACTTTCCATAACGAGGAAAGAGAAGAAGATGACCCCAGTGAGGGTGAAAGGTCAGCTAGATGCCTGAAGTGTGTTGCACTTAATGTGTGCGGTTTTCTATCTAAACAGGCTTTTCCTGAATTTTCAGAGTTTTTGAATAACTATGACGTTATCTGCATCTCTGAGAGCAAACTTGCAGATGTTGACACAGTACAAATAGATGGTTACACGGCATTTTATAAAAACAGAAATAAATACAGAAGAAAATCTGGAGGCATCCTAGTACTAATAAGAGATTGTTTTGTTCAGCATATTACTGTTTTTGAGGAAACACGATTCAAGAATAACGTTAGTAATGAAGCAAGAAGTAGATATAAGTTTGTGGATTTTGAGATGTGTCGTAGTGCGTTGTTCTTTGCTTTTCATGACTCTGTTTTGGGAAGGAAAGTCGTGTTTTGTGCTGTCTACATTGAGCCAGAAGGTTCGCCATATTTTAACCGTAATATTTATAATGATTTACAGGATACTATTTTGCAAATCGGAATTGGCAGTGTTTGTCTTCTTGGAGACTTTAATTCTAGAATTGGTCAGCTGAATGAATTGTTTGTCAATAACTCATTTGTTGATGGTGTTTTTAACAACGATAACAACTATCCCGAAAGAACATCTGAAGATAGGCAGACAAATAGCATGGGGCATGAATTATTAGGTTTCTGTAGAGCATGTCAGCTTATTATTGTTAATGGCAGAATTGGTAGAGATTGTGGTAAAGGTAAGCTGACTTGTAAGAATGCTTCTGTTGTGGATTACGGTGTAGTTTCTTATGATTTATTTGAACGTGCTGACGACTTTTGCGTGCATGAATTTAATGAATTGCTTTCAGATATCCATTGTCCAATTAGTATAAATTTTGTGGCAGAATCCATAAATAAGAAAGAGAAAGCAGTCCATGAGCCAAGTACCAATGATCCTAATTCGCATTTTGTGAAATGGAATAATGATCTAAAACTAAATTTTGTTGACGATTTAGACGTTGACAAAATAACATTGGTAGAGCACGAGCTCGATGGCCTGCTTTCACACTCAGAGAATATTACTTTAAACAGTGTAGATGAGATTGTCGGTAGAGTTAACAATATTCTAATTGAAAGTGCAAGTACACTACACATGGTAAAAAAGAGAAAGAAATATCGTGGCCATGATAATGTTGATAATGTGGGTGAGTGTCATAATGATGATGTTGATAATGTTGGTGGATGTCATAATGATGATGATGTTAATGTGGGTGGATACCATAATGATGATGATGTTAATGTGGGGGGGACACAGTCATTCATTGTAACAATGATGACGATGCTAATGTGGGTGGATGTCATAATGATGATGATAATTTGGGTGAGTGTCATAACGGGGATGTTGTTAATGTGGGTGGGTGTCATAATGGTGATGATGATAATGTTGGTGAGTGTCATAATGATGATGAGGTTAACGTGGGTGGGTGTTATAATGATGATGATGATAATGTTGGTGGGCGTCATAATGATAATGACGATGATAATAATGTTGGTGGGTGTCATAATGATGATGATAATGTAGCGGTGTGGGTTAATGACGATGATACTAATGTTGGTGGGTGTCATATAGATGATGATGATAATGTTAGTGGGTATCATAATGTTGATAATGATGATTATGATGATGATGGTGATGATGATGATGATGATAATAACAAAGACAATGACGATAATGATAATAACAACCAGCAGGACAATTCTCATAGAATAATACAAAACCAGTCCGATAGCCACAACACCCCCAATATTAGCAACGCTGATGGAAATAATGATAACCCTGACAATAATAACAGTGATGCTGAAGAAAACGATCCCACTTTCCATAACGAGGAAAGAGAAGAAGATGACCCCAGTGAGGGTGAAAGGTCAGCTAGATGCCTGAAGTGTGTTGCACTTAATGTGTGCGGTTTTCTATCTAAACAGGCTTTTCCTGAATTTTCAGAGTTTTTGAATAACTATGACGTTATCTGCATCTCTGAGAGCAAACTTGCAGATGTTGACACAGTACAAATAGATGGTTACACGGCATTTTATAAAAACAGAAATAAATACAGAAGAAAATCTGGAGGCATCCTAGTACTAATAAGAGATTGTTTTGTTCAGCATATTACTGTTTTTGAGGAAACACGATTCAAGAATAACGTTAGTAATGAAGCAAGAAGTAGATATAAGTTTGTGGATTTTGAGATGTGTCGTAGTGCGTTGTTCTTTGCTTTTCATGACTCTGTTTTGGGAAGGAAAGTCGTGTTTTGTGCTGTCTACATTGAGCCAGAAGGTTCGCCATATTTTAACCGTAATATTTATAATGATTTACAGGATACTATTTTGCAAATCGGAATTGGCAGTGTTTGTCTTCTTGGAGACTTTAATTCTAGAATTGGTCAGCTGAATGAATTGTTTGTCAATAACTCATTTGTTGATGGTGTTTTTAACAACGATAACAACTATCCCGAAAGAACATCTGAAGATAGGCAGACAAATAGCATGGGGCATGAATTATTAGGTTTCTGTAGAGCATGTCAGCTTATTATTGTTAATGGCAGAATTGGTAGAGATTGTGGTAAAGGTAAGCTGACTTGTAAGAATGCTTCTGTTGTGGATTACGGTGTAGTTTCTTATGATTTATTTGAACGTGCTGACGACTTTTGCGTGCATGAATTTAATGAATTGCTTTCAGATATCCATTGTCCAATTAGTATAAATTTTGTGGCAGAATCCATAAATAAGAAAGAGAAAGCAGTCCATGAGCCAAGTACCAATGATCCTAATTCGCATTTTGTGAAATGGAATAATGATCTAAAACTAAATTTTGTTGACGATTTAGACGTTGACAAAATAACATTGGTAGAGCACGAGCTCGATGGCCTGCTTTCACACTCAGAGAATATTACTTTAAACAGTGTAGATGAGATTGTCGGTAGAGTTAACAATATTCTAATTGAAAGTGCAAGTACACTACACATGGTAAAAAAGAGAAAGAAATATCGTGGCCATGATAATGTTGATAATGTGGGTGAGTGTCATAATGATGATGTTGATAATGTTGGTGGATGTCATAATGATGATGATGTTAATGTGGGTGGATACCATAATGATAATGATGTTAATGTGGGGGGGACACAGTCATTCATTGTAACAATGATGACGATGCTAATGTGGGTGGATGTCATAATGATGATGATAATTTGGGTGAGTGTCATAACGGGGATGTTGTTAATGTGGGTGGGTGTCATAATGGTGATGATGATAATGTTGGTGAGTGTCATAATGATGATGAGGTTAACGTGGGTGGGTGTTATAATGATGATGATGATAATGTTGGTGGGCGTCATAATGATAATGACGATGATAATAATGTTGGTGGGTGTCATAATGATGATGATAATGTAGCGGTGTGGGTTAATGACGATGATACTAATGTTGGTGGGTGTCATATAGATGATGATGATAATGTTAGTGGGTATCATAATGTTGATAATGATGATGATGATGATGATGGTGATGATGATGATGATGATAATAACAAAGACAATGACGATAATGATAATAACAACCAGCAGGACAATTCTCATAGAATAATACAAAACCAGTCCGATAGCCACAACACCCCCAATATTAGCAACGCTGATGGAAATAATGATAACCCTGACAATAATAACAGTGATGCTGAAGAAAACGATCCCACTTTCCATAACGAGGAAAGAGAAGAAGATGACCCCAGTGAGGGTGAAAGGTCAGCTAGATGCCTGAAGTGTGTTGCACTTAATGTGTGCGGTTTTCTATCTAAACAGGCTTTTCCTGAATTTTCAGAGTTTTTGAATAACTATGACGTTATCTGCATCTCTGAGAGCAAACTTGCAGATGTTGACACAGTACAAATAGATGGTTACACGGCATTTTATAAAAACAGAAATAAATACAGAAGAAAATCTGGAGGCATCCTAGTACTAATAAGAGATTGTTTTGTTCAGCATATTACTGTTTTTGAGGAAACACGATTCAAGAATAACGTTAGTAATGAAGCAAGAAGTAGTTATAAGTTTGTGGATTTTGAGATGTGTCGTAGTGCGTTGTTCTTTGCTTTTCATGACTCTGTTTTGGGAAGGAAAGTCGTGTTTTGTGCTGTCTACATTGAGCCAGAAGGTTCGCCATATTTTAACCGTAATATTTATAATGATTTACAGGATACTATTTTGCAAATCGGAATTGGCAGTGTTTGTCTTCTTGGAGACTTTAATTCTAGAATTGGTCAGCTGAATGAATTGTTTGTCAATAACTCATTTGTTGATGGTGTTTTTAACAACGATAACAACTATCCCGAAAGAACATCTGAAGATAGGCAGACAAATAGCATGGGGCATGAATTATTAGGTTTCTGTAGAGCATGTCAGCTTATTATTGTTAATGGCAGAATTGGTAGAGATTGTGGTAAAGGTAAGCTGACTTGTAAGAATGCTTCTGTTGTGGATTACGGTGTAGTTTCTTATGATTTATTTGAACGTGCTGACGACTTTTGCGTGCATGAATTTAATGAATTGCTTTCAGATATCCATTGTCCAATTAGTATAAATTTTGTGGCAGAATCCATAAATAAGAAAGAGAAAGCAGTCCATGAGCCAAGTACCAATGATCCTAATTCGCATTTTGTGAAATGGAATAATGATCTAAAACTAAATTTTGTTGACGATTTAGACGTTGACAAAATAACATTGGTAGAGCACGAGCTCGATGGCCTGCTTTCACACTCAGAGAATATTACTTTAAACAGTGTAGATGAGATTGTCGGTAGAGTTAACAATATTCTAATTGAAAGTGCAAGTACACTACACATGGTAAAAAAGAGAAAGAAATATCGTGGCCATGATAATGTTGATAATGTGGGTGAGTGTCATAATGATGATGTTGATAATGTTGGTGGATGTCATAATGATGATGATGTTAATGTGGGTGGATACCATAATGATAATGATGTTAATGTGGGGGGGACACAGTCATTCATTGTAACAATGATGACGATGCTAATGTGGGTGGATGTCATAATGATGATGATAATTTGGGTGAGTGTCATAACGGGGATGTTGTTAATGTGGGTGGGTGTCATAATGGTGATGATGATAATGTTGGTGAGTGTCATAATGATGATGAGGTTAACGTGGGTGGGTGTTATAATGATGATGATGATAATGTTGGTGGGCGTCATAATGATAATGACGATGATAATAATGTTGGTGGGTGTCATAATGATGATGATAATGTAGCGGTGTGGGTTAATGACGATGATACTAATGTTGGTGGGTGTCATATAGATGATGATGATAATGTTAGTGGGTATCATAATGTTGATAATGATGATGATGATGATGATGATGATGATGATGATGATGATGATAATAACAAAGACAATGACGATAATGATAATAACAACCAGCAGGACAATTCTCATAGAATAATACAAAACCAGTCCGATAGCCACAACACCCCCAATATTAGCAACGCTGATGGAAATAATGATAACCCTGACAATAATAACAGTGATGCTGAAGAAAACGATCCCACTTTCCATAACGAGGAAAGAGAAGAAGATGACCCCAGTGAGGGTGAAAGGTCAGCTAGATGCCTGAAGTGTGTTGCACTTAATGTGTGCGGTTTTCTATCTAAACAGGCTTTTCCTGAATTTTCAGAGTTTTTGAATAACTATGACGTTATCTGCATCTCTGAGAGCAAACTTGCAGATGTTGACACAGTACAAATAGATGGTTACACGGCATTTTATAAAAACAGAAATAAATACAGAAGAAAATCTGGAGGCATCCTAGTACTAATAAGAGATTGTTTTGTTCAGCATATTACTGTTTTTGAGGAAACACGATTCAAGAATAACGTTAGTAATGAAGCAAGAAGTAGATATAAGTTTGTGGATTTTGAGATGTGTCGTAGTGCGTTGTTCTTTGCTTTTCATGACTCTGTTTTGGGAAGGAAAGTCGTGTTTTGTGCTGTCTACATTGAGCCAGAAGGTTCGCCATATTTTAACCGTAATATTTATAATGATTTACAGGATACTATTTTGCAAATCGGAATTGGCAGTGTTTGTCTTCTTGGAGACTTTAATTCTAGAATTGGTCAGCTGAATGAATTGTTTGTCAATAACTCATTTGTTGATGGTGTTTTTAACAACGATAACAACTATCCCGAAAGAACATCTGAAGATAGGCAGACAAATAGCATGGGGCATGAATTATTAGGTTTCTGTAGAGCATGTCAGCTTATTATTGTTAATGGCAGAATTGGTAGAGATTGTGGTAAAGGTAAGCTGACTTGTAAGAATGCTTCTGTTGTGGATTACGGTGTAGTTTCTTATGATTTATTTGAACGTGCTGACGACTTTTGCGTGCATGAATTTAATGAATTGCTTTCAGATATCCATTGTCCAATTAGTATAAATTTTGTGGCAGAATCCATAAATAAGAAAGAGAAAGCAGTCCATGAGCCAAGTACCAATGATCCTAATTCGCATTTTGTGAAATGGAATAATGATCTAAAACTAAATTTTGTTGACGATTTAGACGTTGACAAAATAACATTGGTAGAGCACGAGCTCGATGGCCTGCTTTCACACTCAGAGAATATTACTTTAAACAGTGTAGATGAGATTGTCGGTAGAGTTAACAATATTCTAATTGAAAGTGCAAGTACACTACACATGGTAAAAAAGAGAAAGAAATATCGTGGCCATGATAATGTTGATAATGTGGGTGAGTGTCATAATGATGATGTTGATAATGTTGGTGGATGTCATAATGATGATGATGTTAATGTGGGTGGATACCATAATGATAATGATGTTAATGTGGGGGGGACACAGTCATTCATTGTAACAATGATGACGATGCTAATGTGGGTGGATGTCATAATGATGATGATAATTTGGGTGAGTGTCATAACGGGGATGTTGTTAATGTGGGTGGGTGTCATAATGGTGATGATGATAATGTTGGTGAGTGTCATAATGATGATGAGGTTAACGTGGGTGGGTGTTATAATGATGATGATGATAATGTTGGTGGGCGTCATAATGATAATGACGATGATAATAATGTTGGTGGGTGTCATAATGATGATGATAATGTAGCGGTGTGGGTTAATGACGATGATACTAATGTTGGTGGGTGTCATATAGATGATGATGATAATGTTAGTGGGTATCATAATGTTGATAATGATGATGATGATGATGATGGTGATGATGATGATGATGATAATAACAAAGACAATGACGATAATGATAATAACAACCAGCAGGACAATTCTCATAGAATAATACAAAACCAGTCCGATAGCCACAACACCCCCAATATTAGCAACGCTGATGGAAATAATGATAACCCTGACAATAATAACAGTGATGCTGAAGAAAACGATCCCACTTTCCATAACGAGGAAAGAGAAGAAGATGACCCCAGTGAGGGTGAAAGGTCAGCTAGATGCCTGAAGTGTGTTGCACTTAATGTGTGCGGTTTTCTATCTAAACAGGCTTTTCCTGAATTTTCAGAGTTTTTGAATAACTATGACGTTATCTGCATCTCTGAGAGCAAACTTGCAGATGTTGACACAGTACAAATAGATGGTTACACGGCATTTTATAAAAACAGAAATAAATACAGAAGAAAATCTGGAGGCATCCTAGTACTAATAAGAGATTGTTTTGTTCAGCATATTACTGTTTTTGAGGAAACACGATTCAAGAATAACGTTAGTAATGAAGCAAGAAGTAGATATAAGTTTGTGGATTTTGAGATGTGTCGTAGTGCGTTGTTCTTTGCTTTTCATGACTCTGTTTTGGGAAGGAAAGTCGTGTTTTGTGCTGTCTACATTGAGCCAGAAGGTTCGCCATATTTTAACCGTAATATTTATAATGATTTACAGGATACTATTTTGCAAATCGGAATTGGCAGTGTTTGTCTTCTTGGAGACTTTAATTCTAGAATTGGTCAGCTGAATGAATTGTTTGTCAATAACTCATTTGTTGATGGTGTTTTTAACAACGATAACAACTATCCCGAAAGAACATCTGAAGATAGGCAGACAAATAGCATGGGGCATGAATTATTAGGTTTCTGTAGAGCATGTCAGCTTATTATTGTTAATGGCAGAATTGGTAGAGATTGTGGTAAAGGTAAGCTGACTTGTAAGAATGCTTCTGTTGTGGATTACGGTGTAGTTTCTTATGATTTATTTGAACGTGCTGACGACTTTTGCGTGCATGAATTTAATGAATTGCTTTCAGATATCCATTGTCCAATTAGTATAAATTTTGTGGCAGAATCCATAAATAAGAAAGAGAAAGCAGTCCATGAGCCAAGTACCAATGATCCTAATTCGCATTTTGTGAAATGGAATAATGATCTAAAACTAAATTTTGTTGACGATTTAGACGTTGACAAAATAACATTGGTAGAGCACGAGCTCGATGGCCTGCTTTCACACTCAGAGAATATTACTTTAAACAGTGTAGATGAGATTGTCGGTAGAGTTAACAATATTCTAATTGAAAGTGCAAGTACACTACACATGGTAAAAAAGAGAAAGAAATATCGTGGCCATGATAATGTTGATAATGTGGGTGAGTGTCATAATGATGATGTTGATAATGTTGGTGGATGTCATAATGATGATGATGTTAATGTGGGTGGATACCATAATGATAATGATGTTAATGTGGGGGGGACACAGTCATTCATTGTAACAATGATGACGATGCTAATGTGGGTGGATGTCATAATGATGATGATAATTTGGGTGAGTGTCATAACGGGGATGTTGTTAATGTGGGTGGGTGTCATAATGGTGATGATGATAATGTTGGTGAGTGTCATAATGATGATGAGGTTAACGTGGGTGGGTGTTATAATGATGATGATGATAATGTTGGTGGGCGTCATAATGATAATGACGATGATAATAATGTTGGTGGGTGTCATAATGATGATGATAATGTAGCGGTGTGGGTTAATGACGATGATACTAATGTTGGTGGGTGTCATATAGATGATGATGATAATGTTAGTGGGTATCATAATGTTGATAATGATGATTATGATGATGATGGTGATGATGATGATGATGATAATAACAAAGACAATGACGATAATGATAATAACAACCAGCAGGACAATTCTCATAGAATAATACAAAACCAGTCCGATAGCCACAACACCCCCAATATTAGCAACGCTGATGGAAATAATGATAACCCTGACAATAATAACAGTGATGCTGAAGAAAACGATCCCACTTTCCATAACGAGGAAAGAGAAGAAGATGACCCCAGTGAGGGTGAAAGGTCAGCTAGATGCCTGAAGTGTGTTGCACTTAATGTGTGCGGTTTTCTATCTAAACAGGCTTTTCCTGAATTTTCAGAGTTTTTGAATAACTATGACGTTATCTGCATCTCTGAGAGCAAACTTGCAGATGTTGACACAGTACAAATAGATGGTTACACGGCATTTTATAAAAACAGAAATAAATACAGAAGAAAATCTGGAGGCATCCTAGTACTAATAAGAGATTGTTTTGTTCAGCATATTACTGTTTTTGAGGAAACACGATTCAAGAATAACGTTAGTAATGAAGCAAGAAGTAGATATAAGTTTGTGGATTTTGAGATGTGTCGTAGTGCGTTGTTCTTTGCTTTTCATGACTCTGTTTTGGGAAGGAAAGTCGTGTTTTGTGCTGTCTACATTGAGCCAGAAGGTTCGCCATATTTTAACCGTAATATTTATAATGATTTACAGGATACTATTTTGCAAATCGGAATTGGCAGTGTTTGTCTTCTTGGAGACTTTAATTCTAGAATTGGTCAGCTGAATGAATTGTTTGTCAATAACTCATTTGTTGATGGTGTTTTTAACAACGATAACAACTATCCCGAAAGAACATCTGAAGATAGGCAGACAAATAGCATGGGGCATGAATTATTAGGTTTCTGTAGAGCATGTCAGCTTATTATTGTTAATGGCAGAATTGGTAGAGATTGTGGTAAAGGTAAGCTGACTTGTAAGAATGCTTCTGTTGTGGATTACGGTGTAGTTTCTTATGATTTATTTGAACGTGCTGACGACTTTTGCGTGCATGAATTTAATGAATTGCTTTCAGATATCCATTGTCCAATTAGTATAAATTTTGTGGCAGAATCCATAAATAAGAAAGAGAAAGCAGTCCATGAGCCAAGTACCAATGATCCTAATTCGCATTTTGTGAAATGGAATAATGATCTAAAACTAAATTTTGTTGACGATTTAGACGTTGACAAAATAACATTGGTAGAGCACGAGCTCGATGGCCTGCTTTCACACTCAGAGAATATTACTTTAAACAGTGTAGATGAGATTGTCGGTAGAGTTAACAATATTCTAATTGAAAGTGCAAGTACACTACACATGGTAAAAAAGAGAAAGAAATATCGTGGCCATGATAATGTTGATAATGTGGGTGAGTGTCATAATGATGATGTTGATAATGTTGGTGGATGTCATAATGATGATGATGTTAATGTGGGTGGATACCATAATGATAATGATGTTAATGTGGGGGGGACACAGTCATTCATTGTAACAATGATGACGATGCTAATGTGGGTGGATGTCATAATGATGATGATAATTTGGGTGAGTGTCATAACGGGGATGTTGTTAATGTGGGTGGGTGTCATAATGGTGATGATGATAATGTTGGTGAGTGTCATAATGATGATGAGGTTAACGTGGGTGGGTGTTATAATGATGATGATGATAATGTTGGTGGGCGTCATAATGATAATGACGATGATAATAATGTTGGTGGGTGTCATAATGATGATGATAATGTAGCGGTGTGGGTTAATGACGATGATACTAATGTTGGTGGGTGTCATATAGATGATGATGATAATGTTAGTGGGTATCATAATGTTGATAATGATGATTATGATGATGATGGTGATGATGATGATGATGATAATAACAAAGACAATGACGATAATGATAATAACAACCAGCAGGACAATTCTCATAGAATAATACAAAACCAGTCCGATAGCCACAACACCCCCAATATTAGCAACGCTGATGGAAATAATGATAACCCTGACAATAATAACAGTGATGCTGAAGAAAACGATCCCACTTTCCATAACGAGGAAAGAGAAGAAGATGACCCCAGTGAGGGTGAAAGGTCAGCTAGATGCCTGAAGTGTGTTGCACTTAATGTGTGCGGTTTTCTATCTAAACAGGCTTTTCCTGAATTTTCAGAGTTTTTGAATAACTATGACGTTATCTGCATCTCTGAGAGCAAACTTGCAGATGTTGACACAGTACAAATAGATGGTTACACGGCATTTTATAAAAACAGAAATAAATACAGAAGAAAATCTGGAGGCATCCTAGTACTAATAAGAGATTGTTTTGTTCAGCATATTACTGTTTTTGAGGAAACACGATTCAAGAATAACGTTAGTAATGAAGCAAGAAGTAGATATAAGTTTGTGGATTTTGAGATGTGTCGTAGTGCGTTGTTCTTTGCTTTTCATGACTCTGTTTTGGGAAGGAAAGTCGTGTTTTGTGCTGTCTACATTGAGCCAGAAGGTTCGCCATATTTTAACCGTAATATTTATAATGATTTACAGGATACTATTTTGCAAATCGGAATTGGCAGTGTTTGTCTTCTTGGAGACTTTAATTCTAGAATTGGTCAGCTGAATGAATTGTTTGTCAATAACTCATTTGTTGATGGTGTTTTTAACAACGATAACAACTATCCCGAAAGAACATCTGAAGATAGGCAGACAAATAGCATGGGGCATGAATTATTAGGTTTCTGTAGAGCATGTCAGCTTATTATTGTTAATGGCAGAATTGGTAGAGATTGTGGTAAAGGTAAGCTGACTTGTAAGAATGCTTCTGTTGTGGATTACGGTGTAGTTTCTTATGATTTATTTGAACGTGCTGACGACTTTTGCGTGCATGAATTTAATGAATTGCTTTCAGATATCCATTGTCCAATTAGTATAAATTTTGTGGCAGAATCCATAAATAAGAAAGAGAAAGCAGTCCATGAGCCAAGTACCAATGATCCTAATTCGCATTTTGTGAAATGGAATAATGATCTAAAACTAAATTTTGTTGACGATTTAGACGTTGACAAAATAACATTGGTAGAGCACGAGCTCGATGGCCTGCTTTCACACTCAGAGAATATTACTTTAAACAGTGTAGATGAGATTGTCGGTAGAGTTAACAATATTCTAATTGAAAGTGCAAGTACACTACACATGGTAAAAAAGAGAAAGAAATATCGTGGCCATGATAATGTTGATAATGTGGGTGAGTGTCATAATGATGATGTTGATAATGTTGGTGGATGTCATAATGATGATGATGTTAATGTGGGTGGATACCATAATGATAATGATGTTAATGTGGGGGGGACACAGTCATTCATTGTAACAATGATGACGATGCTAATGTGGGTGGATGTCATAATGATGATGATAATTTGGGTGAGTGTCATAACGGGGATGTTGTTAATGTGGGTGGGTGTCATAATGGTGATGATGATAATGTTGGTGAGTGTCATAATGATGATGAGGTTAACGTGGGTGGGTGTTATAATGATGATGATGATAATGTTGGTGGGCGTCATAATGATAATGACGATGATAATAATGTTGGTGGGTGTCATAATGATGATGATAATGTAGCGGTGTGGGTTAATGACGATGATACTAATGTTGGTGGGTGTCATATAGATGATGATGATAATGTTAGTGGGTATCATAATGTTGATGATGATGATTATGATGATGATGGTGATGATGATGATGATGATAATAACAAAGACAATGACGATAATGATAATAACAACCAGCAGGACAATTCTCATAGAATAATACAAAACCAGTCCGATAGCCACAACACCCCCAATATTAGCAACGCTGATGGAAATAATGATAACCCTGACAATAATAACAGTGATGCTGAAGAAAACGATCCCACTTTCCATAACGAGGAAAGAGAAGAAGATGACCCCAGTGAGGGTGAAAGGTCAGCTAGATGCCTGAAGTGTGTTGCACTTAATGTGTGCGGTTTTCTATCTAAACAGGCTTTTCCTGAATTTTCAGAGTTTTTGAATAACTATGACGTTATCTGCATCTCTGAGAGCAAACTTGCAGATGTTGACACAGTACAAATAGATGGTTACACGGCATTTTATAAAAACAGAAATAAATACAGAAGAAAATCTGGAGGCATCCTAGTACTAATAAGAGATTGTTTTGTTCAGCATATTACTGTTTTTGAGGAAACACGATTCAAGAATAACGTTAGTAATGAAGCAAGAAGTAGATATAAGTTTGTGGATTTTGAGATGTGTCGTAGTGCGTTGTTCTTTGCTTTTCATGACTCTGTTTTGGGAAGGAAAGTCGTGTTTTGTGCTGTCTACATTGAGCCAGAAGGTTCGCCATATTTTAACCGTAATATTTATAATGATTTACAGGATACTATTTTGCAAATCGGAATTGGCAGTGTTTGTCTTCTTGGAGACTTTAATTCTAGAACTGGTCAGCTGAATGAATTGTTTGTCAATAACTCATTTGTTGATGGTGTTTTTAACAACGATAACAACTATCCCGAAAGAACATCTGAAGATAGGCAGACAAATAGCATGGGGCATGAATTATTAGGTTTCTGTAGAGCATGTCAGCTTATTATTGTTAATGGCAGAATTGGTAGAGATTGTGGTAAAGGTAAGCTGACTTGTAAGAATGCTTCTGTTGTGGATTACGGTGTAGTTTCTTATGATTTATTTGAACGTGCTGACGACTTTTGCGTGCATGAATTTAATGAATTGCTTTCAGATATCCATTGTCCAATTAGTATAAATTTTGTGGCAGAATCCATAAATAAGAAAGAGAAAGCAGTCCATGAGCCAAGTACCAATGATCCTAATTCGCATTTTGTGAAATGGAATAATGATCTAAAACTAAATTTTGTTGACGATTTAGACGTTGACAAAATAACATTGGTAGAGCACGAGCTCGATGGCCTGCTTTCACACTCAGAGAATATTACTTTAAACAGTGTAGATGAGATTGTCGGTAGAGTTAACAATATTCTAATTGAAAGTGCAAGTACACTACACATGGTAAAAAAGAGAAAGAAATATCGTGGCCATGATAATGTTGATAATGTGGGTGAGAGTCATAATGATGATGTTGATAATGTTGGTGGATGTCATAATGATGATGATGTTAATGTGGGTGGATACCATAATGATAATGATGTTAATGTGGGGGGGACACAGTCATTCATTGTAACAATGATGACGATGCTAATGTGGGTGGATGTCATAATGATGATGATAATTTGGGTGAGTGTCATAACGGGGATGTTGTTAATGTGGGTGGGTGTCATAATGGTGATGATGATAATGTTGGTGAGTGTCATAATGATGATGAGGTTAACGTGGGTGGGTGTTATTATAATGATGATGATGATAATGTTGGTGGGCGTCATAATGATAATGACGATGATAATAATGTTGGTGGGTGTCATAATGATGATGATAATGTAGCGGTGTGGGTTAATGACGATGATACTAATGTTGGTGGGTGTCATATAGATGATGATGATAATGTTAGTGGGTATCATAATGTTGATAATGATGATTATGATGATGATGGTGATGATGATGATGATGATAATAACAAAGACAATGACGATAATGATAATAACAACCAGCAGGACAATTCTCATAGAATAATACAAAACCAGTCCGATAGCCACAACACCCCCAATATTAGCAACGCTGATGGAAATAATGATAACCCTGACAATAATAACAGTGATGCTGAAGAAAACGATCCCACTTTCCATAACGAGGAAAGAGAAGAAGATGACCCCAGTGAGGGTGAAAGGTCAGCTAGATGCCTGAAGTGTGTTGCACTTAATGTGTGCGGTTTTCTATCTAAACAGGCTTTTCCTGAATTTTCAGAGTTTTTGAATAACTATGACGTTATCTGCATCTCTGAGAGCAAACTTGCAGATGTTGACACAGTACAAATAGATGGTTACACGGCATTTTATAAAAACAGAAATAAATACAGAAGAAAATCTGGAGGCATCCTAGTACTAATAAGAGATTGTTTTGTTCAGCATATTACTGTTTTTGAGGAAACACGATTCAAGAATAACGTTAGTAATGAAGCAAGAAGTAGATATAAGTTTGTGGATTTTGAGATGTGTCGTAGTGCGTTGTTCTTTGCTTTTCATGACTCTGTTTTGGGAAGGAAAGTCGTGTTTTGTGCTGTCTACATTGAGCCAGAAGGTTCGCCATATTTTAACCGTAATATTTATAATGATTTACAGGATACTATTTTGCAAATCGGAATTGGAAGTGTTTGTCTTCTTGGAGACTTTAATTCTAGAATTGGTCAGCTGAATGAATTGTTTGTCAATAACTCATTTGTTGATGGTGTTTTTAACAACGATAACAACTATCCCGAAAGAACATCTGAAGATAGGCAGACAAATAGCATGGGGCATGAATTATTAGGTTTCTGTAGAGCATGTCAGCTTATTATTGTTAATGGCAGAATTGGTAGAGATTGTGGTAAAGGTAAGCTGACTTGTAAGAATGCTTCTGTTGTGGATTACGGTGTAGTTTCTTATGATTTATTTGAACGTGCTGACGACTTTTGCGTGCATGAATTTAATGAATTGCTTTCAGATATCCATTGTCCAATTAGTATAAATTTTGTGGCAGAATCCATAAATAAGAAAGAGAAAGCAGTCCATGAGCCAAGTACCAATGATCCTAATTCGCATTTTGTGAAATGGAATAATGATCTAAAACTAAATTTTGTTGACGATTTAGACGTTGACAAAATAACATTGGTAGAGCACGAGCTCGATGGCCTGCTTTCACACTCAGAGAATATTACTTTAAACAGTGTAGATGAGATTGTCGGTAGAGTTAACAATATTCTAATTGAAAGTGCAAGTACACTACACATGGTAAAAAAGAGAAAGAAATATCGTGGCCCATCTAAAAAGATAAAAAAGGATAAATCATGGTATAATGTGGAATGCAGGATTAAGAGTAGAATTTTTTCGCGATGTAGGAGAAGAAGTTTACTAATGAAAAATGATTTGTTTTTGAGGGCAGAAAAAGAACGTGCTGCCAAGTCATATAAAAAGACAGTTAAAACACAGGCGAGAAAATATAACCATGAAATGGCAAGACGATTACGTGAAACAAAGTCTAAAGACCCCAAGGATTATTGGGCCATAATAAATGGGAAAAAGAATAAATCTAACCATAGCCAACCTAGCTGTCAGGCCTTTTTTGAACTGTTTAAAAATATGAATACAGTTGAAGAGGAGGCTGATGATGCCCCTGACAATGGAGTTGATTCTGATAATGTTAATGCTCTGTTAGATAATTTAATTACTGAAAATGAGGTTCTAAATTGCATAAAGAAGTTAAAGAGCAATAAAGCATGCGGGTTAGATAATATAGTAAATGAATTCCTTAAAAATTCAGCAGAGAAAATGTTAGGTGTTTTTGTGAAACTATTTAATCTGATATTAATTACCGGTAAAGTACCAACTGATTGGGTAATTGGGGTTATACAGCCAATATTCAAAAACAAAGGTTCCCCTGCAGATCCCAACAACTATCGTGGTATAACCATACTGTCCTGTTTTGGGAAACTGTTTACAAGTATCCTGAACGAACGCCTAAAGGTATACATTGAAACATTTCACTTAATTGGCATGGAACAAGCTGGGTTTAGAAACAACTTTTCAACACTGGATCACTTGTTTACTTTGTACGGGCTGATTGATATTTTGTTGTTTAAGAAAAAGCGCTTGTATTGTGCATTTCTGGATTATGAAAAAGCTTTCGATAAAGTTAATAGGGCATTTTTGTGGCAAAAACTTATAGACAATGGTATCAGCGGTCGGTTATTAAAAGTAATACAAAATATGTATTCCCAAGCTAAATCATGTGTTGCGGTTAATAGTGAATTTTCGGACTTTTTCTGCTCGGAAGTTGGAGTAAGGCAAGGAGAAAACCTGTCGCCTGTATTGTTTGCCATGTTCCTGAATGACATGAAAGTTTTTATGTCTAGAGATATGACTGGTCTTACCACAGTTGCTAGAGAAGCAGATATATTAGGTATGAACGAACATGAAATTAACATTTTGTTAATACTATTTTTGTTGTTGTATGCAGACGACACTGTCATATTTTCTGAAACTCCAGTAGGATTGCAAAGAGGCTTAGATAACGCTATATTCAACGCTATTGTCAAAAATGGAATTTGAAATTAAATGCCAAGAAATGTAAAGTTCTTATTTTTTCTAAGGGTAAGGTTAGACGTTTTCCCGACTTTCTTATAGCGACTGAAAAATTAGAGGTTGTTCAGAACTTTATGTACTTTATGGTTAAAGTTAAATTATAATAACAAAATGAATGTCGCACAACGTGATCTTTATGACCGAGCTTCCCGAGCCATGTTTGCTTTGTTGAGGAAAGCTAAATTATTGATGCTTCCTGCAGATCTAACAATTGACCTATTTGATAAAACTGTACTTCCTATCCTTACATATGGTTGTGAAATTTGGGGCTTTGATATGAATGATATTATTCAGAGACTGCAGTTAAGATTTTACAAGTTGGTTCTGAAAGTAAGACAGTCGACTCCTTCTCTCATGATTTTTGGGGAAACGGGTAAATTCCCTGTTGGTGTAACTGTTAAATGTAGAATGTTATCATTTTGGTTTAACCTTGTAACAAACCACCAGACAGAAAAATTATCAGTTCTTGTTTATAAATGCCTATTGAAAATGTACGAGTCAAATGTTTATGAAAACAGATACATCAAATATATCCATACACTACTAAATGAAACTGGCTTCAGTAGTTTTTGGTTGAATCAAAACTTTCTTGATGCAAATCCATTGTGGTTCAAGGAGAAGGTGAAAAGATGCTTAAAAGACACCTTTTTACAATCTTGGTATATGCATGTAGATAATGACGAATTATATTTAAACTACAGAATGTTTAAAACGTCTTTTTGTGTTGACCCATATTACTTAGTCTTGCCATATAGCTATATGATTACTGTGTTAAAATTCAGAACTACTAATAATAACTTGCCTGTGAACACATTGCGTTATACTGGTACACCCAGACATGAAAGAATTTGTGAAAAATGTAATGTACATGATGTGGCAGATGAGTTTCACTACTTGTTTGTTTGTCCTTTCTTTGACACTGACAGGAGAAGGTACCTCCCCAAGTATTTTTTTTACTCGCCCTAATGCTTATAAATTCAAAGCTTTGTTCTCTACAAAAAATAAGAAAATATTACTCAAACTAAAGCACTTCATTACAGTTGTTAACGGTTCTTTCAGATAAATGCTATTAATCATGTCTTTTTCCCATTTTGTTTTTAATTTAGTAATACATTACATTATTTGTAATATTATGGTATGGGTTATCTTTGAAATGATTTTGGACATCACTCTTGGGTTGATTCTTGGAAATTTATTTATGTGTGTGTATGTTTTTATATTTCTGTGCCCAAATGGGGTATGAAATAAATTTCTTGCCTTCTTGCCTTGCCTTGCCTTGCAAGTGAGAGGCAGAGACGCTTTGTGTGAGAGGACTGTTGGTTGTCGAAGTGAAAATTAAAATCACCTAGCACAATAAGAGGACTGCGGTTCAGAGAATAGGAGTCAAGGAGGGCTTCAAATTCGGGATGAAACATTGAATCAGTGAGATTGTTAGTTCTGCTAGGGGGAGGGCGATAGATACAGGAGAAGACAACAGATTGACCAGACATGCTAAGAACAACTTCTACAGCCTCAAAAGACAGATGGGGGAAGGGGAGGGTTGTGTTGAAGGAAAGGGATTTATCTAACACGTCCCTATACAGTACAGCGAGGCCCCCACCTAAAGAAGATTTAATTTTGTAGCCAGGAGGAGTTAGCTGCTTTAGTTTAGGTTCATGTCCATTACTTTTGAGCCGCGTTTCGGTTATAAAAACTAAATCAAAGTCATGCTCAAAAACATAGTCCGCAATATAGTCCGCTTTGTTCTCAGGGCAGACAGACTGGGCATTAAATACACATACACTAAAACTATCAGAGGATGGAATAGAGTTCAGTGACACAGATAACACGTCACACTGGTGGCTGGGTGCTGTAGGGGGAGGTGGAGATGGAGATCTGGGCGTTGAAGGCAGCAGTAGAGAAGCAAAGGGCTGGTTAGAAGACACATCAGAGTCAGAGTCACAGTCGTTGGTCACGCAGTTGTCAACACATGGTTCAGGAACACAACACGGGGAGACAGCTGTTTCGACCTGAGTGAAGGTCTCATCAGTTTGCATGATCGGCCTGCAATTTGACTACGAAAAAATAATGCTTTACGCCCTCTTTGGCCTTTCGGCCATGTGGGGCATTGGGATTTTACTTGGGGATATAAAGAGGGGGGGGGGGGGGGAAGGGGGGGCAGGAAAATCTTTATTTTTTACTTGTAGTTTATTGCGAGCTCACATTCTACAGACTACCAGTTGACACATGATAAAAAATATAGTTAGTTATGTTATAATCGTTACTTATAAAATACATTATTTGAGAATGGCCGCTCCCCGAGCTATGATGAAAATTTTCAGGACCACAAAGTTTAAAATGTAATCTTTATTATTAAAAACTTTTAAAATGTCATGTAAGGTCAGTTTAAAACGCGAAAAACAAATAAGGTTATGTACAAAAAATAATTTGGCTTCATAATGAGGCTGACGTTGAGTGCATTATTTTTTAGTGTATGGTGGGTTGGGGGGTAAAAAACCCACAAACGGAGCCAGGCAGGTATGAACCTGGAACGTTAGTGCGGAGACTAAACCATTACGCTGTGAATGTTCTTACTATTAGATGAAAAATGTATCATTATTGGTGAAGCCGTGGGTAAAATCACTGGTGCTACCACGGGAGAATGTGGAGCCCCTAAAGTGGGCCCCTCTATTCTACTGTACAGTGTGGAGCGTTTGTTTTTTTTTTTTTAATTTACAAGGCGAGATTAATTTATCTACATATGTACACCCGACATACTATTTGTATTTAATTATTTATTTCGCAGCGAATATCATTTTTAATGGTGACAACCGATTAAAACGTTAAGATGGATAAGAATATCCATTGGGGAGTCTCCCGGCCTATTTTCTCTTAATGCTTCTTTTGATGCACATCCTAGAGCAGGAGGCCCAGTCAGGGATTTACTTTTTATCTAAAACTTATTTTATAAATTTTATATAAAAAATAGAGGGCTAAAGTAAAATTAATTATACATGATAAAAAATATAGTTAGTTATGTTATAATCGTTACTTATAAAATACATTATTTGATAATGGCCGCTCCCCGAGCTATGATGAAAATTTTCAGGACATTCACAGCGTAATGGTTTAGTCTCCGCACTAACGTTCCAGGTTCATACCTGCCTGGCTCCGTTTGTGGGTTTTTTACCCCCCAACCCACCATACACTAATTTACAGTGATGAAGCAAGTTTTTTGTTTATTTTGTTTTGACCTGCGCTACGAGTATTATTCATTTATTATAAATAAAAGATTTTTTTAAGATTAGCTTACTTTTATTTATTAAAATCTAGAGTATGTATAATTGAATAAAACGGTGTATGATTAGTTTTAAAATTTTGATAAAAATGGTGATGGGCTGCCAGTCTGCAAGAGTGTGTGTGTTTCCACATGGCGGGAGGCAAAATAATTTTATTTTATTTTGAAATTTACGGTTATTTGAGTGGCATAGGTGGTGAATTTGAAGCCCATAGAGAGGGTAAGGGGGCTGGGACAGGCCCCCGGTTGAGTGGAAAAAGAAGGATAGATGGGGGTGGGGGTCCCCAAAAGAGTTGGGGACTTGTGACCCTCTGTGGTACGGCGGGCCTCCCCTCGGGGCCCCGGGGGGGAGGGGGAGGGACTATGGCTGGCTAGGCCCAGGGGGTCGGTCCAGAGAGATGCCGCTCGTACCGGAGGGGAACCCGCCGGGGTGCGCCCGTCGGAACCGGACGTCCATGGTAAATGCGGTGGGGCGCCCGGCCCCGGGGGACAACCCCCGGCGACCTGCTTGCCCCCGGAAACAAGGACCGACTGGGTAGGGGGGAGTGAGAGGGGCTTGAGCGGCTCCCCTACAGAGGGTGGCCGGCCCGCCAGGGGCGCAGCACCACTCGAAAAGAGCCGACAGGGCTTAGAGTGTGCCCGCGCCCCGAGCAATTTGACTGTCCAGTGGATGCCAACCTGAGCAAAAAGGCATTCTACAAGAGAATGGTGTCTTCCTGCACGGGTGAATAAATCATAATTCAAGTCACTAATGCCAAGGCGAAGACGACAGTGCAAAATTTGTTCTTTGTGGTTGCCAAAATAGAAATATAACAGTGTCCTGTGCTGATAGACTGCGTTTAAAAGCACTAAGGGAATCACAACTTTTAAATTTTTCTGGAAGAGTGTTCCAGAGTTCTGTAGTGGATGTAATAAATGACCTATGATACAATTCTGTTCTCTGAAGGTCTTCGCCTATGGTACGGATTTCTTACAGAAACCAAATCAGGAATTAAATTTGAGAGATAATCAGGGCACAGACCATAAATCAGTTTAAAATAGAATATAAGTTTATGTCTACGTCGTCTTTCTCTAAGAGAAGAAAAACCAGATTCATTGTATAATTTCTGATGGCTAGTGCCACGAACAGCTCCAATAATAGTTCTAATGGCTTCAAGGTGTAAGTTTTCAAAGGAAGCCGCTTGAGTGTCAGTACAACTATCCCATATAATGTCAGCATAATCAAAATGGGGTAATATGATTTATGCATAATTTCTAATGCTTTTCTGCTCAACTTATGTCTATACGTTTTCAGACATGATATCAACAAGGCAACAGTGCTAATTATGCTTTTAATATGAATGTCCCATTTACAGTTATGTTGAAGTGTGATGCCCAAGTGCTTGTGATATTCAGTGCTTTGCAAGTGTGTTAAGCCAAATGTCAAGGATAAAACAGTGTGTGTGCTACGTATAATGTTTAATAGCTCTGTTTTATGATCATTAAATTTCATTTTCCAACGTTTAGACCAAGCGTATAATTTTTCTAAGTCAGAGTTAAGAACTTCTGCACGAAGAACTGGGTTGTTCGATGTTAATGCCATGCTTGTGTCATCTGCAAACAGTTTAATAATTGATTGAATTCCTTCTACAATATCATTAATATATATATCAGAAATAAAAGAGGACCTAAGACAGATCCCTGAGGAAAACCTGCAGAGATCTTTTTATAATCAGATTTATTGCCTTTAAACAGCCTGAAAACGATTAGAAAGATAATCGACAAACCACCCATCAATGCCATTAGCATTAAGTTTATGAATTAAACCCTTGTGCCACACACAGTCAAAAGCCTTAGAAATATCAAAATAGATTGCCTGTGTTGCAATTCCATTGTCGTAAGATAAATCATTGTAGATACACACAAGCTGGTTGACAGTGGAATCCCCAGGGGTAAACCCAGACTGACTTAATGTTATTAAGTAACAAAAAGTGGAAAACATATTTATGAATACATCTCTCCAATATCTTACCTACGCAGCTAAGTAATGATATAGGTCGATAGTTAGTACATAACTCTTTAGATGCTTTTTTATGAATGGGACTGACATCTAAATATATATGCCAGCTGTGTCTGTCTGTCTGTGTGTCTGTGGAACGCTATGCAACCGTATTTAGCGTGGTTTTAGCGCCGCCAAACTTTCGCAGTATCCAGAGGGATGACCCATGCTGACAATAGGGTACATTACATTTGGCAACGCGCTCCGTAATTAGCGTAATTAGTCAAAGTTAGGCGTCAGCCGAGCAGTGGGGTTAAAAGTTGGGGTATTAAAAGGGTAAATTTTTACTCTCACGTCAGAGAATGTTGCTGTGCCATAGCCGATGAGGTTTTAACCGAGGCATGATTAACTGCTACACTTATCTATATTATTAAAAAATTTGGGACTTTACTGGTTTTGTATTGCCTCCGGGCATTGCCTCCAGTATATTCTTCCCACCATATTTGTATCTACAAATGTCCCATATGTGTCTGATTCAGACCAAGAGGACGTAAAACACCATTTTCGTCGTCGTCGTCACGTCAGAGAAAAACCGTAGCTGTGTGGGTTAGGCGTACTACTCTCACACGAACACGTTCCCATTTTTTTTTTTGCGGGGGTAGGTTAGGGGCAGGGAGGGGTAGGGTTAGGGGGGGGTGGGGTGGGTTAAACAAGTTCAGACCAAGGTCCTGTATGTCACGTTGAGGTAGCATGAGACTTAGCATATGATGCTAACTTAGAAGCTCTTCCAATGTCCTATAGGATTTAATAGGACTTTTGGAAGAGCTTCTAAGTTAGCATGATGCTAAGTATCATGCTATCTAAACGTGAATACAGGCCCCCCTGGCCTATTATCTTTGAAGCAAGCGGGTGTTCAACCGGCTAGTATATACATAAAGTGGCTACGAAACGTGGCTACGAAACGAAACGCATACGCAAGTATCTTGTCAGAACATTTCGAAACAAATTCAAGCTTTCAGTCCTTCAAAGTGAAAACATGAAGGTCTGAAACACATATTACTAGTAGAACAATTATATACATTTTTCACAATCATGACACTTTTACATAATGCATAAAGTGGCCAGGAAACGAAACGCATACACTAACAAGAATCTTATCAGAACATTTCAAACAAATTTAAGCTTTCAGTCCTTCAAAATGAAAACCTGAAGTAGAGAAAATGGAATACATTTTTCACAATCGTAACAACTGACATCGACAGGCTTCAACAGGCAAAGCATACTCAAATGCTCGCGCACGCGCATGCGTTCTCCAGAACTCACAAAAAAAGACATCTCAGAGAGAGAGAGAGAGAGA
>JAGGCT020004036.1:3640689-3658189 GCA_017654935.2 Phymorhynchus buccinoides
CCTTTCCCCGAATCTCCTTTAGACCCTTTTCCTCTCCTCTGACTCTCTATCATCTATCCTAGACCTATTCTATATTTTACCAATTGCGTGATCCCTCACTTCCTCCTTTCCGTCATCTTTAACTCTCTCTCTCCTCTCCCATACTTAAAACACCAGCATGTCACCATGTCACGTGAGACACACTAAAGGCGCTTTCTTCACTGTCTTTACTGACCACCTTCACACAGGGCGTGGTGAACTAGCAACATCACTGCAGCCCTGCCCTCTGTCTGACCACCATTCACACAGGGCAGTGGTGAACTAGCACACCATCACTGCAGCACTGCCCTCTGTCTGACCACCTTCAAACAGGGCATATCTAGGCACCATCCCTTGCAGCCACTGCCCTCCTGCTGACCATCTTCACACCGGGCGTATCTATCACCATCACTGCATCCACTGCCCTCTGTCTGACAACCTCACACAGAGGCAGTAACTAGCACCATCACTGCAGCCACTGCCCCTCTGTCTGACATCTTCACACCGTGCGTAACTAGCAAATTCACTGCCAGCCCACTGCCCTCTGTATGACCACTTTCACATAAAAAAAAAAAAAAAAAAGGGGGGGCATTAACTAGCACCATCACTGCGAGCCCACTGCCCTCTGTCCTACCACCTTCACACAGGGCGAGTAACTAGCACCATCATGCATCCACTGCCCTCTGTCTGACCACCTCACACAGGGCAGTAACTAGCACCATCACTGCATCCACTGCCGCTCTGTTCAACCACCCTTCCACACAGGGCAATAACTAGCACCATCACTGCATCCACTGCCCTCTGGTCCTTGACCACCTTCACACAGGGCAGTAGCTAGCACCATCATGCAGCCACTGCCCATCTGTCTGAACCACCTTTCACACAGTGCAGTAACTAGCACCCACACTGCACCCTGGCCTCATGTAGTACACTGCCTTGCCCAGGGTGATCCACGCTATAACTCTGGGGATTGCTTACCTTTTCTTGGTTCCCATCTGGACATGTCTCATAAGACGATGGTTGTGCGTGTGTATGTTTGTGTGGTCGCATGTGTTTATGTATGTATTGTGTGTGGTGTGTGTGTGTTGTGGTTTGCGTGTGCGAGTGCGTGTGCGGTGTGTGTTTGTTGTGTTTGGCGATCACCAAACAAACAAACAAAAGGAACATGCCAATGGGGTTGTATCACTAATGGCACATGCTTGAAATCTTCGTTTTTGTCAGGCATGTGTTGCTTGAGGTCGATTTTGTTTCTGTTTTGAGAGAGAGAGAGAGAGAGAAGAGAGGAGAGAGAGAGAGAGAGCGAGAGAGAGAGAGAGAGAGAGAGAGAGAGAGAGAGAGAGAGGGAGAGGAGAGAGAGAGCGAGAGAGGAGATAGAGAGATGAGAGAGAAGAGAGAGAAGAGAGAGACGACGCAGACATATGCAGGACGAGATAACAAAGAGAATACCGACCACCACAGAGAGTACTAATACATGGAATACTATGGAGAGGAGGATACTAAAGCGTGTTTAGGAGTTTAACTTTGCAAGAGCCTTGACGGTGAAGTGCTAATACAGCTTCACTCCATTGCTCCCTGCCCTGACGTCACATCTCACTGCTCAAGGAACGAGAAGACACAACCCGCTTTTAAACCTTCACGACGTACACAACACGTGCCTTTGACCTATGGTTCCTTCTGTTTGTTGTCTTGGCGTGTTAAGTTAGAAAAATAAAGAAACGACTGCCACTTTCCATGCGCTTCTCTCTGCTCTGGGCCATCTCTTTCTTTCGATTGTTTTCTTTTTCTTCTGTGTCTGTTTTTATCATGTTTGTGATTTTGTTTTCATCAGCTCAAAGACAAGCAAGGCATGAGATTAATGTGTTTTTAATTTCCGGTTATTTGAGACACCAGTAACAGCAACGCAACAAGGCAAACAACAGATATATTTTTTTTAATTGTCGGTGGCCGCATTGTTTCGATAGGAGGATTAGGGTACACGTGGCCTGCCTGTGAATTCTGACAAGCGGAAGTGATTGCCCATTGGATTAGTCCTTAAGATAATGCCTCTGTAATTAGCATGAAGTATGTCCAAACAACATCCCCCATGTGTCATATCCACAATGTCATCTGTTATTAGCAGTGAAGTATTCCGAAGACAATTATACCATGTGTCATAACAATGGTCAGCAGTGAAGTATGTCCAACAACATGATACCATGTGTCATGACCACTGTCCTCTGTAATTAGCATGGAAGTATGCCAACAAACAATGATACCATGTGTCCTACACAATGTCAGCAGTGATTATGTCCAACAACCCAATGATAACGTGTGTAATACCATGTTCTCTGTATTCGCAGTGAAGTAATTTCCCAACAACAATGAATAACCATGTGTCATGCACAATGTCATCTGTAGTTAGCATGAGTGATTGTCAACCACAATGATACCATGTGTCATACACAATGTCATCTGTAATTTAGCAGTGAAGTATGGCCAACAACAATGATACCATGTGTCATAACCCCCCTGGAAACTGATCAACAAAAGCACATGATTTCTAGCAGCTAGACGCAAAATGTTCACAGTAATGCTAAATCAATCTAGTTAAAACATACTCCTGATAATTCTATTTGCATGTGGAATTGAAGAATGTTCCAAGCAGAAATGCAAGCTCGATCGACATGAGCAGGCACATGGACACACAACAAGAATGCACGCCCAGTGTCATGTGCACACACTCGTCCCGTTCACACAGAACGCATGCATTCAATGAATGCAACCACGGAGAGAGATACAGACAGAGAGAGAGACGGATACAGAGATATGAGAGAGAGAGAGACACGAGAGAGAGAGAGAAAGAAGGACACTCGACAACTCGAACATTTTATTGTCCATGGCATGAGCCCTTAGGACAAGGGGGATATAGCAAATACTATATCTGACAACCATGAATATATAGAATTATTAAGACTAAACGACATGCGCTTACACACACAACAAGAACACACACACACACACACACCACACACACACACAGAACACCACACACACAACACACACACACAACACACACCCACACACACACATGCGCGCACACGCTTACTCAAGCATATTCATGCCATAATTATGCAAAGAAAATTAAACATACAATCATGGATCATCTTTGAAGATCAATCACTTTGATTGTTCAACATGTGTCTTCTTTTCCATGGCTTCAGCTATAAATTTGGCTAAGCTCGTTAATCTTATTTTCATTATTATTTGAAAGAATATTTACAATACGCGCTGGTCAGAGTAAATCGGGTTACAGTTCAACGCATCACATTTTGTTCGTTTGTCAGATAGCAGTGCAGTGAAATGCATTGAACTTCGGTGTTTCTGGCAGTTTTGCAAGCTGGGCATGTATACTCATTATTATCATCTTCGGTAAAAAAACATGCTTTGCATTTTCCTTAAACCACTCCACTTTCAATCTGAACCTTACAACATGCTGTACTCTGTGCCATTTATTTGAGAGAGAGAAGTGAGAGAGAGAGAGAGAGAGAGAGAGAGAGAGAGATAGAGACAGACAGACAGACAGACAAAACAGACAGACAGCCAGACAGACAGACAGACGACAGACAGACAGACAGACAGACAGACAGACGACATAGACGAGAATACAAATACAAATGATAATATAAGTAAATAGAAGGCGGGTCTCTTGTTTTGGTTATAATAGCACCATTTACCGAGACAAGAATAAATGAGGGAGAGATAAGAATGGGATAGGGGGGGGTGTGACAAAGTCCCATGAAAGCACTGCACTATGCCTAACATAATTGTTGATTGAAATCATGATGTAGATCGTCTCTAAATGACACCACAATCATCAAAGGTCCCTTGTAATGTGTTGTGTGTGTGTGTGTGTGTGTGTGTGGTTCGTGCGTGCGTGCGTGCGTGCGTGATATATATAGATATATATTATATATATATATATATATATATATATATCCAATATATATATATTATGTTGTGTGTGGTGATCGCGTGTGTGTGTGTGTGTGTGTGTGTATGTGTGTGTGTATGTCAAGTCAAGTCAAAACTATCTTTAATGACGATAAAAGATCAAGCTACAAGCTTTTTTTTTTCATCCTGTCGTCACGAAAAGAAAAAACATACTGAATCAATAAATGTAAAGATCAACAATGAAAATTGGTGTAAGGAACCAAAGCACAGTGAACAAATATCAAAAACAAAACATTCTTAAATCATGACTAGTAAATACATTATCTTACAAAACATAAATATAAATACAATCATACTTTAAAAGGGAGAGAGCAAGAGGTGGTGGGACAAGAAAAAAAAGATTGGAACATATGACGGCTGATAGAGACATCGTGTGTGTGTGTGTGTGTGTGTTGTTTGTATGCGTGTTGTGTTTGTGTGCGTGTGCGTGCGTGTGCGTGTGGGTGTGTTGGTGTGGGTGAAGTCCAAGTCAAGTCAACAATGATCTTTATTGACGATCAAAATAGTGTGTGTGTGTGGTGTGTGTGTGTGTTTGTGTGTGGGTATGTGTGTGTGTATGTATGAATGATGTATGTATTTATGTATTAGTTGTGTGTGTATGTGTGGTGTATGTATGTTTGTGTTTTTGTGTTTGTATGTATGTATGTACTGTATATTTTTTGTATGTATGTATGTATGTATTTATGCATGTGGATGTATGTATGTATGTACTGTATGTCAAATGTATATATTTGTGTCTAGCTAGTAGTATTAATGAGTGTGTGTGTGTGTGTGTTGGGTGGTGTGGGGTTTCCCTCTTTTGGCAGCTGTAGATTGGCCCTAGTTTTGCCAGCGGCCTTGTTTCAGTGTCCTGTGACCCGACCATCAAGATAAAGGACTTCGCCCTTGTAGACAACAAGGCAGATTGACATCGCTGATATTATCCATGGTCCTCACACAGACTTAAAAGAATAAAGTTATCTTTTCCTGTCAATGTGAATAAAATCTTATCTGACACACACCCGTGTTTATGATGTAGTTGTTGATGAAATGGGTGGTGTATGTATACCATTGATTGGTTTTATTTGCTAATATTTGGGTACTGGTTGTATTCTCTCTACGTTTTGTGCATCAGGTTTTGTTTGTGATGTTTTCCTTGTTTAACGTGCATGTCTGTATGTCTACTCTCTCTCTCTCTCTCTCTCCCCTTCTCTTCTCTCTCTCTCGGTCAGGTCCTTTCCATCCCTCTCTCTCTCCCTCTTTCTCTTCGCTCTCTCTCTCTCCTCATCTCTCTCCTCCCCTCCTTCCCCTGTCGTCTCCTCTCTCTCTCTCACTTACTCTCTCATTGGATGCGCACTCTACATATAGCAAGGCATTATCGGAGCTGGTGTCTGAGCCATTCTTGTCCTCCGTTCCCTTATCCGTTGGTGCCGGACCACTGCTTCCTTTCTACTTCGTCCCGTGTAATTGTCTGGCCCTTGAGACCAACAATTAAGCTTATTGACTGTTGGGATGTGTTCCAACAAAATCTTTTGCAAAAAGCGTGGGATCTATGACACAACGAACATACACTTAGCAGACCTAGCTGCACACTGTTATCTGCTGATGCCCATCTGTGACAGAGATTTCTTCGCCTGGTCAGCTCAGTTTCCTCGGGCCCCGTCTGTAGCCTGGCTCCGCTCACTGAGCACTATCTGATTGGGCAGTGGGTCTGCTGGCACCGTTAGGGCCGTCAGTCCAATTCCTCGGGCCCCGCCTGTTCCTGGCTCCGCTCACTGAGCACAATCTGAGTGCACGGGCTCTGCTGGCCCCTTATGACGTAATCAGTTTCCTTGGCCTGTACTCGCCTGGCTCCGCTCCTGATCCTGTCTGAGTGCACTGGCTCTGCTGGCACCGTTAGGTGAACGTCAGTCATGTTCCTTGGGCCCTGTAGCCTGGCTCCGCTCACTGAGGCACTGTCTGAGTGCACTGGCTCTGCTGTGCATCGTTAGTGACGTCCAGTCAGTTCCTTGGCCTTAGCCTTTGCTCCGCTCGCTGAGCACTGTCCTGAGTGCACTGGTTCGCTGGCACCGTTAGTGACGTCAGTCAGTTCCTTGGCCCCGCCTGTAGGTTGCTCCGCACATTGAGCACTGTCTGATGCACTGGCTCTGTTGCACCGTTTAGTGACCGTCCCAGTCAGTTCCTTGGGCCTGTAGCACTGTCTCCCGCTCACTGAGCACTGTCTGAAGTGCACTGGCTCTGCTGGACTCCGTAGTGACGTCAGTCAGTTCCTTGGGCCCCGCCTGTAGTCCTGGCTCCGCTCACTGAGCACTGTCTGAGTGCACTGGCCCTGCTGGCACCGTTAGTGACTCAGTCAGTTCCTTGGGCCCTGTAGCCTGGCTCCGCTCACTGAGCACTGTCTGAGTGCACTGGTTTCTGCTTTGCACCGTTGTGACTGTCAGTTCAGTTCCTTGGCCCGCCTTATCCTGGCTCCGCTCACTGAGCACTGTCTGAGTGCACTGGCTCTGGTCGTGTTGGCACCGTTAGTGACGTCCAGTCATGTCCTTGGGCCCGTAAAGCCTGGCTCCACTCACTTGAGGCACTGTCCTGAGTGCACTGGCTTAGTGCTGGCTCCGTTAGTGACGTCGAGTCAGTTCCTTGGGCCCCGCCTGTAGCCTGCTCCGCTCACTGAGCACTGTCTGAGTGCACTGGCTCTGCTGGCAACCGGTAGGACGTCAGTTCATTTCCTTGGGCCTGTAGCCTGGCTCCGCTCACGAGCCTGTCCTGAGTGCACTGGCTCTGCCGGCTCCGTTAAGTGACGTCAGTCAGTCCTTGGCCTGTAGCCTTGTGCTCCGCTCCATGAGCACTGTCTGAGTGCACTGACTCTGTTGCAAACCGTTACGCCTTAAGCCTGGCTCCGCTCACTGAGCACTGTCTTGAGTGCCTGGCTCTGTTGGCACCGTTAGTGACGTCACGTCGGATGTTGGTGACGCCCATTCTGTCCTTATGGTCATAGGATATAGAATAGATAGCCTTGATGGTGCTTCTGCTAAACCATTGGCTGATGCATTGTCCCTGAGGTCCATCGGATATAGAATAGATTACTTGATGGTGCTTCTGCTATCCATGGTGTGCAATTGTCCTGAGGTCATCTGATATAGAATAAGATAGCCTTGATGGTGCTTCTGCTGAAACATCTGAGACTTGTCCTGAGTCATCGGATATAAGAATAGAATATATAGCCTTGATGGTGCTTCTGCTGAACATGGCTGTGCATTGTCCTGAGGTCATCGATATGAATAGAATAGTATCCCTGATGGTGCTTCTTGCTGAAACGTTGCTGGTGCATTGTCCTGAGGTCATCGATATAGAATAGAATGATAGCCCTGATGGGCTTCTGCTGAAACTGGCTGGTGCATTGTCCCCTGAGGTCCATCGGATCTAGAATAGAATAATAGCCCTGATGGTGCTTCTGCTGAAACAATGGCTGATACATTTGTCTGTGTCTGATTGCTTGTCTATGTGTGTGACTGTGTGTGTGTGTGTGTGTGTGTGATTGTATTGTGCTGTATTGGGTTGCTTTGTATTGTATTGAATTGTATTGCACTTATTTCCCCCGTATCATAGGGCACTGTAACCTATTATGCAAAGTGTAAATATTGATGTGTCACACTGGACACACACATGGGCTTCTATAGTCATTGTCACACTGCTGCAGTTGATGTGACACACTGGACACAAACATGGGCTTCTATAGTCATTGCCACACTGCTGCAGTTGATGTGACACACTGGACACAAACATGGGCTTCTATAGTCATTGCCACACTGCTGCAGTTGATGTGACACACTGGACACAAACATGGGCTTCTATAGTCATTGCCACACTGCTGCAGTTGATGTGACACACTGGACACAAACATGGGCTTCTATAGTCATTGCCACACTGCTGCAGTTGATGTGACACACTGGACACAAACATGGGCTTCTATAGTCATTGCCACACTGGACACAAACATGGGCTTCTATAGTCATTGTCACACTGCTGCAGTTGATGTGACACACTGGACACAAACATGGGCTTCTATAGTCATTGCCACACTGGACACAAACATGGGCTTCTATAGTCATTGCCACACTGGACACAAACATGGGCTTCTCACACACATGGACTTCCATAGTCCTTGTCACACTGGACACAAACATGGACTTCTATAGTCCTTGTCACACTGGACACAAACATGGACTTCTATAGTCCTTGTCACACTGGACACAAACATGGACTTCCATAGTCCTTGTCACACTGGACACAAACATGGACTTCCATAGTCCTTGTCACACTGGACACAAACATGGACTTCTATAGTCCTTGTCACACTGGACACAAACATGGACTTCCATAGTCCTTGTCACACTGGACACAAACATGGGCTTCAGAGACAATATTACCACCGGACAAACTTTGCACTGATTCTATGCCGTATTTCATGACACATTGCCCGGGACAAACTTTGCACTGATTCTATGCCGTATTTCTTTGCACTGATTCTATGCCGTATTTCATGACACATTGCCCGGGACAAAAAGTGGTCACAATATCCTGCCGCTCTTTATGGAGGCGGGAGGCTACCGAACAGGCACAAACGGTTCAATTGAAGAATGTGTGGAACTTAACCTTGGGTGGCGTCAAGTAGAGCAATGCTAACATGGCGGACATCTTTCAGAGACCATCGGTGACACCCCGCCCCCTCTCCGCCCACTCTCTCTCTCTCTCTCTCTCTCCCTCTCTCTCTCTCTCTTTCTCTCTCTCTCTCTCCTCTCTCTCTCTCTCTCTCTCCCTCTCTGGCTCTCTCTCTCTCTCTCGTTTCATTCTCTCTCCTCTCTCTCATCTCTCTCTCTCTCTCTCTCTCTCTCCTCTCTCTCTCTCTCTCTCTCTCTCTCTCGGAGGTTCCTCTCTCTCTCTCTCTCTCTCTCTCTCTCTCTCTCTCTCTCTCTCTCTCTAAAATAATGAATAACCTGGCGCCTCCCTATCTCTGTGAAAAATTCCAAATCAGTAATGCGCGTAATAAAACATTCCTCGTCCAAGAACAGATCTTTTCATGTCATCCCTAACATATTCAGGAGCAAAACTATGGAATGAGATGCCTGCATATATTAAAAACAAGAGCACCTTGGCGTCTTTCAAAAAATCATATAATAAATATTTAGTAGAGTGTTTATAAAGCACCTATATGTACGCCATGTTGTTTCCTCCGCATAATGTAAAAATGATTCCCTTCCAATATATAATCACTTGCATCCAATGAATGTATGTTTAAACGCGGGATGACAAATTATTTCATTCTATGCGTTGAAATTCTGATGCTATTTTCCTTCCCTATTCATTAGTAATTATTATTACCCTTTTGAATGTCATGTTACTAGAAGACATTTACATAGACATGTGCATGTGTTTAAGTGCAATCGCACATTTGCATCGAGACTCAGCATCTGAGTCATTATCTGCACATACATACATGTAGTAGTGCGTGCGTGCACTTAAATCTACGGATTGCAAGTGCAGTATGGCGCTAGACGTCAGCCTACTGATCACAGTGGGACAATCGCCGTATTTGACACGGATGAGCAAGAAATAAAAAATGTGTGTGTGGACGACAAGTGTAAAAAAAAGAAAAATCGCCTTAGGGTCAGTAATGTGTGTGTGTTTTGTGTGTGTGCTTTTTTTTTTTGTTTTTTTTACACACCGATTTTGTGATTTCTTGTCTTTTTTTGCACCATGCACTCTGTCAAATTGATGGGCCGGCCTCCCGTTTTGAAAAGTGGACTGTTTTGTGTGGTTGTTTATCGTTTGATTCTTGTTTGTTTGTGTGGTTGTTTATCGTGCTTGATGCCCGTTGTTTGCTTGTGGTGGTTGTTCTTCCGACTTTGATTGTAGTTATTCTGTGTTGTGTGCAGGGATTCTATTACTCGTTTGATTGTTGCTTGTTTGCTTCGCTTGTTTGAGGACTTATGAAATTGAAGTTCCATGAATTCTGTAGCGCCGTTATCCTCGATCTAACATATTCCTGTCGCGCGCCGAGACAGGCTTACTTTAGTCTTTTTTTGATCTCTATGTTTGCAGCTGTATCGTCCATCGTACTAGTTCTTTTTGTCTTGCTGTGATCTGCTTTGTATTGTATTAATTGGAAGTTTTTTTAATGTGATATTTTCATCGTCATTGATCTTGTTTCTTAAGTTTAAACAAAATCACCTTATTGAAAACAGCCAAATTTGCTAATAAAAGTTAAATCCTCAATAAACATTTCGCAGTTACATTCAGAGTCTGCTCTCTCTCTTCTTTCTGATCTCTCTCTCCTCTCCTCTCGTAGGTCCTCTCTCTCTCTCAGGCTGATTCCTTTCTATCTCTCTCCCTCACTCAGTCTCTCTCTTTCAGTCTATTCTCTCATCTCTACTAGCATTTTTCTCTCTCTCTCAAGTCGATATAGTAAACTCTCACCTCTCTAATTCTTCTATAGGTTCTTCTCTCCTCTCTCTCTCTCCTTTTCTTCTCTCTGTTTTACTTGCAGATGATTGGCAGTGTGGTATGAAACTGTCAGTTACACAGAGTACTAATACGTTACATTCCTCACTCTGCCTGTGAACCGTTGAGACTACCATAGTGTAGCTTAAGGCTGTGGTTTAGACACATAGACAAAACTGACACACATACACACACACACGCGCTCACGCCACAGACGTGATACACAACTAAGAGGAAGAAACAACACACACTTAAGCAGGGTGAGACAAGGCATATCATGAGGATGGAGTTGAAGTAGAGGGTCTGGGACGCCTTGTCGCACACATTTTTTCACTCTCAGTGATAAAGTAGGGGGAGGGGGTAAGGGTAGTGGGGGGGGGGGAGGAGGATGAGTGACAAAATGGAGAATTGATTCTGTTCAGATGTATGCTTACGCACTCACTCCAGGTCGTCCTGAGACGTTCCTCTTCTGAATAAACATATCCTTTTCTATCCATCGTGACCAAAAAACACTAAGACAAATGGCGAACGTTCATTTTCTTTCAGCGTGACCTTCTGTCTGGAAAACCCTACCATGGTTATGAACTTCGTTTGCTAAATCTTTAAAATCTTTCAAAACCGCTCTTAAAAAACTCACCTCTTCCAGCAATAGCGCGGGTCTGCGTCTCTTCCTTGTCCGGTTTCCTGCCTTAAAAACTATGTTCCCCACATTGTTTGTGATTGGTGCGTTGCAGCGGCGTCCGCGCGGCGGTGCGCACTTTTGTGTGTAGCAGGGCTGTATTGCGTTGTGTGTTCAAGTGTTGTGCGTCGCGTAGTTGTTGGACTGTTGTTGGCATATGCTTTTTGGTCAGGTTTAATAATTGTAGCGGATTAGAATTCCCCAAATGAGGGAGAGGGGCGCTCTTTACTTTATATGTGAATTAGGATTTCTTCCTAAAGAGAAAAATACATATTGTTATTCGTCAAAGATTCTTTTCGTATTTTTTCTTTTTCTTCCCCTTTTTTGGGTCCGATTTGGCTGAAATTTTCTGAAAAAGTTGCAGAACCTTATGGGTATGTGAAATTTGAAATATTAAATGATTTCGCCGAAATGTCGGATGCAAGCACAATATGGCCCGGAGTTAACACGCAACAAACCGCTCGGTGAAAAATTTCTGAAAATCCGAATTAATCATATGAATCGGCGAAATTTCAATCTTGAATATCTCAAAAACGGCTGGCGCACGGATTTCGTTCATATTTTCAGAATGTTACTACAAAGTACATTTTTTAACCAAAGACACACTCCCGGGTGCATAAACTCCAACCAGAAACTACGAACCCGGGATAAGTGCCACAGCTATGGTCAGGCAGCTTTTTATTTGGTTCACGGAATAGCCCAAAACCAAAAAATGGAAGAAAAGAGAAGTGACGTCACAAAACAATTTAACTATTGGATTTTGTAGCCCTTACTCTGGCCCAGGTATTGAAAGGAGTTTGTTGATTGAGATATGTTAAATAGTTTGGAAGTTATTCAAATATTATGTCAATTTGGTTGAGCTACTTTCACCATTTTGTCAACCGATTTCGCTTAAATTTAGAGCGTAATTAAATTGACGGACACTAATTCTCAATGCTCAATATCCAATATTATGCCGATTGGCCAACTTTGCTTTTTGGCCGAAATATGGGCTAAAAATGGCTAAAAATTGCCAAATTCGGCCAATATTCAATCTTGAATAACTCGAAAACGGCTTCGCGGAATGCACTTCATATTTTCACTGTTTATTAAGGAGTATCTTTGCAAAAACACTTCCGATATGAAACTGAGTCCAGAAGAGCCAACTGAAGGAAGTGGGGACAAACATTTTCAAAAAATTATTTACTCAAAACCCCCTTCCACAAAATGCATAACAATACTATTTAGAGTATGTATTCTATGGCAGCAGTGGTACAGTGACTGCAAAACAAATTATACACTGACGTAATTGGTGTCTTGCACAGGTAAGCTGTGACGTATTAGTAGCTTATGAAATTGCGGTAGGCCACAATAATTATTATTCATCGCCCCACCCGCGCGACTGAGGATAAATGCGAGAGGGCAGGGGGCGAGAAGACGAAGAGGAGAGACGAAGGCGAGAGGAGAGTGAAAAGGGGGGAAGAATTTTCCTTGTTCCTGTTTGTGCTTATACAAGAGGAACAAACTTATACTATGTCTCACTCTACGTTATCTTTATTATCTCTATATTAATTTATGATATTATTATTCATTACCTTATGTACTTAAGTTTTTATACAGAAACCTGTCAAAACAGCATTGTGGGGAATAAAGTCAGCTCCAGCTAAAAGGATCATCCACCTGGGACCCTCGATATGGGCGCCGAGCAGTGACCAAGAGCTGTCGGTGCCAACAGGTTCCGTCTTTGTATATGACGTGTTCCTTCTTTGTATATGAACGTGTTTCCTTCTTTGTATCTGACAGTTGTTCTAATATGCTATTCTGCAACTATCACGTTATTGTTTCTTAATGTTCCTTCTTTGTATAAATTTTTCCTATATGGACTAAAATCATGTCCTTCTTGTATATGACCATTTTTCCTTCTTTGTATCCGACATGTTCCTTCTTTGTATATTTGAAACACACACCATGTTCCCTCCTTGTATATGAACCAGTTTGTTCCTTCTTTGTAATATGACCCATGTTTCCCTTTTTGTATCATTGCGACTATGTTCCTTCTTTGTATATGACATCGTTTCCTTCTTTGTATATGGACAGTCTAGGTTCCTTCTTCTGTATGATGACTACTGTTCCTTCTTTGTATATGACATGTTCCTTCTTTGTATATGACGTGTTCCTTCTTTGTATATGACATGTTCCTTCTTTGTATATGACGTGTTCCTTCTTTGTATCTGACATGTTCCTTCTTTGTATATGACATGTTCCTTCTTTGTATATGACATGTTCCTTCTTTGTATATGACATGTTCCTTCTTTGTATATGACATGTTCCTTCTTTGTATATGACATGTTCCTTCTTTGTATATGACATGTTCCTTCTTTGTATATGACATGTTCCTTCTTTGTATATGACATGTTCCTTCTTTGTATATGACATGTTCCTTCTTTGTATATGACGTGTTCCTTCTTTGTATATGACATGTTCCTTCTTTGTATATGACATGTTCCTTCTTTGTATATGACATTTTCCTTCTTTGTATATGACATGTTCCTTCTTTGTATATGACATGTTCCTTCTTTGTATATGACATGTTCCTTCTTTGTATATGACATGTTCCTTCTTTGTATATGACATGTTCCTTCTTTGTATCTGACATGTTCCTTCTTTGTATATGACATGTTCCTTCTTTGTATATGACGTGTTCCTTCTTTGTATATGACGTTTGTTCCTTCTTTGTATATGACGTGTTCCTTCTTTGTATATGACATGTTCCTTCTTTGTATATGACATGTTCCTTCTTTGTATATGACATGTTCCTTCTTTGTATATGACGTGTTCCTTCTTTGTTATTATGGACCAGTTGCCTGTATGTGTGTAGTGTCCGGACATGTTCCTTCTTTGTATCTGACATGTTCCTTCTTTGTATATGACGTGTTCCTTCTTTGTATCCGGTGTGGACACTTGTTCCTTCTTTGTATCCGACAACTTGTTCCTTCTTTGTATCTGACATGGTTCCTTCTTTGTATCTGACATGTTCCTTCTTTGTATATGACATGTTCCTTCTTTGTATATGACGTGTTCCTTCTTTGTATATGACATTTTCCTTCTTTGTATATGACGTGTTCCTTCTTTGTATATGACGGGTTCCTTCTTTGTATATGACGTGTTCCTTCTTTGTATATGACGATGTTCCTTCTTTGTATATGACGTGTTCCTTCTTTGTATATGACGTGTTCCTTCTTTGTATATGACATGTTCCTTCTTTGTATATGACTGCTTGTTCCTGCTTTGTATACGACGTGTTCCTTCTTTGTATATGACATTTTCCTTCTTTGTATATGACGTGTTCCTTCTTTGTATATGACGTGTTCCTTCTTTGTATATGACGTGTTCCTTCTTTGTATCTGACATGTTCCTTCTTTGTATGCGGACATTGTTCCTCCTTTGTATCTGAAATGTTCCTTCTTTGTATCTGACATGTTCCTTCTTTGTATACGACATGTTCCTCCTTTGTATCTGAAATGTTCCTTCTTTGTATATGACATGTTCCTTCTTTGTATATGACATGTTCCTTCTTTGTATATGACATGTTCCTTCTTTGTATATGACATGTTCCTTCTTTGTATATGACGTGTTCCTTCTTTGTATATGACATGTTCCTTCTTTGTATCTGACATGTTCCTTCTTTGTATATGACATGTTCCTTCTTTGTATCTGACATGTTCCTTCTTTGTATCTGACATGTTCCTTCTTTGTATATGACGTGTTCCTTCTTTGTATCTGACATGTTCCTTCTTTGTATATGACATGTTCCTTCTTTGTATCTGAAATGTTCCTTCTTTGTATATGACGTGTTCCTTCTTTGTATATGACATTTTCCTTCTTTGTATATGACGTGTTCCTTCTTTGTATATGACATGTTCCTTCTTTGTATGTGACGTGTTCCTTCTTTGTATCTGAAACGTTCCTTCTTTGTATATGACATGTTCCTTCTTTGTATCTGACATGTTCCTTATTTGTATCTGACATGTGTGTTATTTGTGTCCGGCATGTGTGTTCTTTGTGTCCGGCATGTGTGTTATTTGTGTCCGGCATGTGTGTTCTTTGTGTCCGGCATGTTTGTCCGTTTGTTTATTGCGTCTCCTGTCTTTTGGATATATAGGGGTTTTTTTCTCTTCTATGTGCTTGTTTTAGTTGTTTTTCTTTGACATCGGATCACTTTCTCCCACTGCGGTCTTTCTCTACCCCCCCCCCCTCTCATATATCCCTCTCTCTCTGCTCTCTCTCTCTTTCGCCCTGTCCCGTCGCCGCGCTCCCTCTCTCTCGCTCGCTCTCCCTCTCTCGCTCTCTCGCCTCTCTCTCCAGGTGACTCACGTCCGCTCGCTCTCTCTCTCTCTCTCGCCCTCTCCCCTCTCTCTCCCTCTCTCTCGCTCTCATCTGTCTCTCTCTCTCTCTCCATCTCTTTCTCTCTCTCTCTGTCTCTCTCACGCACCCCCGCTCTCTCATCGCCCTACACCCCTACTCCCCCCTCTATGGACTCTCTTCCCTCTAACTGCTCTCTCGCTGTCTCTCTCTCTCTGTCGCCCTCTCTCCCTCTCGCGCTCTCGCTCCCTCTCTCTCTCTCGCTATCTATCTCTCTCTTCCTCTCTCTATCACTCCCTTTCTCGCGCATCTCCCTTGCCGCTTTGTCGCTCTGCTCTCACTTCTCCGCGTTGTCTTAAACCCCCTCATTCCCCCTCTCCCCCCCCCCATCCTCCATTAGACGTCCCCTTGCTGGTATATCTCGCTACGCTCCCTCTCCTCGCTCTCCCTCTATCTCTCGTCTCACCCTCTCTCTCTCTCTCACACATACACATCCCGCTTCTCTCTCTACTATGTCTCTACTCCTAGCTCGCCCCCGTTGCGCTCCTCATCTCAATACTACAAATACTGCTCTGCCTCCCTCCTCTCTCGCTCTGCGTCTCGCCCCTCTCTCTCTCGCGCTCTCTCCCTGCGTCTCGCGGACCCCTCTACTTACTCTCTTTCTCTCTCTTCCTCGCGCTCGCGGCTCGTGACTTATCTATACAACCTCTGTATCTATAAAAGTTATTTTCCTAACATTCTGAAGCAAGCTAAAGTTATACCACTTTTTAAATATGGTGATAAAGCTGACCCTTCAAACTATAGACCTATTTCGCTCGTTTCTGTTCTTTCTAAACCTCTAGAAAAGCATTTTAGCAAATATATAATTTCTCATTTATCTAAATATGATTCAATACACCCTAATCAATCTGGCTTTATATCAAATCACTCTTGCCACACAGCTTTAACTAATCTTGTTGACCAATGGCTTGCAAACATAGATGATTTAAAAATTACAGGGGTCCTTTTAGTAGACTTCGCCAAAGCATTTGATGTAATCGACCATAATCTACTACTGAGGAAAATAGCAATATATAGATTTTCAAAATCTGTCCTTCAGTTCATCAAATCATTTATTACAAATCGTAAGCAGACTGTTTTCCTTCATAATAAACAATCTAGTTATTTACCAATCAAATTCGGGGTTCCACAAGGTATCAGTTATAGGTCCCCTTTTGTTTTTACTATATGTCAATGATCTTCCTCTTCATATTAAAGACCCTTGTGAGATGTTTGCCGATGATACGTCAATTCACACTAACCATACTGATCTCAATCAGCTATCCTTTAAATTGCAAGAAAATATAGATCAGCTAGTTGAATGGACAGAACTTAACCACATGACATTGAATGAACAAAAAACAAAATGTATGATAGTAACATCACGACAAAAACGACAAAACTTAACCTTTCCTTTGCCTCCAATATATATTCACAATAAACAAATTGAAGTAGTCAGTTCTCACAAAGTGTTAGGGGTTACCTTAGACAATAATCTTTCTTGGTCTCCCCATATTAGTAGTTTGAGCAAACGTGTCTCACAAAAAGTCTTCCTCCTCTCTAAAATTAAAAACTTCCTTAATCTCGATGCCGTAAGCACTTCTTTTATGCATGTATTCAATCACACATAGATTACGCCTCTACACTCTTCGATTCAAGTAGTGCCAACACATTACAAGCCATTAATCAATGTTCATAAGCGAGCCCTTAAAGCAGTCCTCCTAAAATCGTCTTCTCTAACTTTCTCAAGATTACATCGCAATAAAAATGTTACCTCTTACTGACAAACTTCAATACAACAAAGCTGTCATGATGTTTAGAATAATCAATGGTTTTGCACCTCCAACATTAATTAAAAAGTTTCCAATCAACCAATCTAGATATACTAACAATATTGTTATTCCAAAACCTAGAACTGATCTTTTCAAAACAAGCTTAACATACTCAGGTGGTACT
>JAGGCT020004036.1:3663189-3678298 GCA_017654935.2 Phymorhynchus buccinoides
TTTTCGGCCATATTTTCCACATTGGTGCTTGAAAGAAGCGCTTCAGATTGTGTGTGGTATGTATACCAAGGAGTAGAAAACATCTGACCATAAATGATCACCATGCTGATCTTGACCTTGAAGTGTGACCTTGTAAACCGAAATTTCCTTCTTTGCGCTAATGTTTCTTCTTCAAGCTGTATCTCGAACTAGAAGACAGAATCCCTTCCAAATTCGTGTCAGGATGTGCCAGTAAGAGTAGACTACGTGTCTCGCAACGTGCGTGGACAGTGCTGGTGACGGACATTCTGCCGCTCCGGTGACGACTTGTTATATTGTCCGTCACCGAAGGTTGATCGGGACTTTGCGATGGGCTGGTTGCTTTTTTTTTTGTTTGTTCTTTTTTTTTTTTTTCTTTTTCTGTCTGTCCCAAGGATATCTCCCGAACCGCTTGACCGAATCGCGTCAAATTTTGTGTGAAGGTGTACCACATTAATAGGAAGAGATCCGCGCAAACCATTTTGCCGTCCTGACCTTGACCTTGACGTACGACCTTGAAAACCGAAAATCTATTTTTAGCCATATCTCGGGCACCGATCGACATAGGATGTTGAAACTTGGTATGAAGGTGGTTTGGCTTATGCCAGTTCTGATGATGGCATACCGATCAAGGTCAATGTCAAGGTCAAAAAGATCGCTGCGACCTTGAAAACCGAAAATCTTTCAGGGGCCATAACTCCCACACCGTTAGTGTTAGAGTCTTCAAATTTGGCATGGAGGTACTTTGGCTTATGCCCGTTCTGATGGTGGCATACCGATCAAGGTCAAGTCAAGGTCACGGTCCGGGCGATCGGTAGGCCTTGAAAGTGGTAGGGGTCTACACATTGGGTTTTCAGCCATATTTTCCACATTTGTACTTGACAGTAGCGCTTCAGAGTGTGTGTGGTACTGTATACCTAGAGAAGAAAACATCCGAGCATAAAATATCACCATGCTGACCTTGACCTTGAAATTTGACCTTGAAAACCGAAATTTCCTTCTTGGCGCTATGTTTCTTCTTCAAGCTGTATCTCGTGAACTAGAAGACAGAATCCTTCCAATTTTGTGTCAGGATGTGACACTCTACGGGGTGTCGCAAGTGCGTGGCATTGATGGTGACGGACATGCTTGCCGCTTGGCGACGCCCTGGTTATTATTATTATTACATTATTATTATATTATTATTATGGTGAAAAAGGTTTGCCGATTGAAGGATCGAGTTGTAGCTGTCAGTGGACATGTGTTGTCCATGGTACATCCCCACTCTCTTGGCCAAAGGTATTGCAGCACAGTCAGTGGCATGTAACCCCCATAGGCAGACTGACTAATCCCTAAGGCTGCAGCAGTTTGATGGTGCAACTAGCAGTCAACAGTCAGTGGCATGTAGCCCCCACAGGCAGACTAACTAATCCCTAAGGCTGCAGCAGTTTGATGGTGCAACTAGCAGTCAACAGTCAGTGGAATGTAGCCCCCACAGGCAGACTAACTAATCCCTAAGGTTGCAGCAGTTTGATGGTGCAACTAGCAGTCAACAGTCAGTGGAATGTAGCCCCCACAGGCAGATTAACTAATCCCTAAGGCTGCAGCAGTTTGATGGTGCAACTAGCAGTCAACAGTCAGTGGAATGTAGCCCCCATCGGCAGACTAACTAATCCCTAAGGCTGCAGCAGTTTGATGGTGCAACTAGCAGTCAGTGGAATGTAGCCCCCAGAGGCAGACTAACTAATCCTAAGGCTGCAGCAGTTTGATGGTGCAACTAGCAGTCAGTGGAATGTAGCCCCCACAGGCAGACTAACTAATCCCTAAGGCTGCAGCAGTTTGATGGTGCAACTAGCAGTCAGCAGTCAGCACTGCTGTCAGGACGATCTATAGTCCATTCATTCAAACCTGTCCTGGGACCCAGCTAATGAAGAAGGCAGTTAGAGAAGGGTCACGAGGGGTCACATGGGAGATGGGAGGGGGATCAATCAATTGACCGAATAGTCCCCCTTGTTAGTTGGACCTAGGGGGCGCTGTGTCAAGGGCCATTACTTGTGTGGACACAGGGTAAGCAAGTCACTTCACTCAGCTGTGTGTGCACTGACCTCCCTTGACTGCTGGGTTTCCTCTCTCTCTCTCTCTCTCTCTCTCTCTCTTCTCTCTCTCTCTCTCTCTCTCTCTCCTCTCTCTCTCTCTCTCTCTCTCTCTCTCTCTCTCTCTCTCTCTCTCTCTCTCTCTCTCTTGGTGAGCATCAAGCCGGCTTTAAAAAGAATCACTCAACAATATTGATCATATGTTTACTCTTTTAGCGTTAGTACAAAAGCAGTTTTCGTTTAATAGGAAGTTATATGTAGCTTTTATAGATTTTGAAAAAGCTTTTGATTCTCTAAATCGTAAATTGCTCTGGTCTGTTCTGGTAAGAAATGGTATAAAAGGAAATTATATAGGTGTATTAAAAGCATGTACGATAGTGTTAAAATTAGAGTAAGAAAAATTGTGTTTTTTTCTAAATTAAATAAGACTTTTTTATTAATTGTACGTAAAATGTGTGAACCAACAAGGCGATGTCCCTTGCAGTCCCCCCCCCCCTGTTTTTCTATTTTTTCACTTTTTTTTATTAACGAAACTTTAGCTAAAGAAGGTTTATAAAAATGGTAGACATGGTGCCTTTTATTTTACAAATTTAGTTATTTTTTTTGAAAACTTTTTTTTATTCATTTAACCTGCAAGACGATGTTTGTTTTTGCCCTTAAATAGCAAGAAAACAGTAAAATTGGGTTGTTACAAACACAGTTAAATAGTCCCCCCCCCCCCTGCAACGAGCAGCAAAAAGAATCTTTGAAATTTAAAGGTAAAATATGTTTTAGCAAAAGTAATATACATAGTTTCCTTAATAAAAAGGTGGTTTTTTTTAGCTGACAGAAAAAGATGGACTTAACAACAATACAGTTATGCCTGTGGTTAATGCATACACATATTTAGGTATCCTATTCTCTACTAAAGCTTAAAAGTTTCACTTGGGCAAAAAAAAAAAAATGCCAATGTAATGGTAATTAAAAGCCCCTAAAACACGCTACTTTGATGTATTGTAAACGGACATTTTTCGTGTATTGGAAAAAACATGCCTGGGTTTTAAATTTTGTTTTTTAAAGCTTATTTGAATTACCACAAGTTTTTTGTTTCCCCACCCCCTTGTAGTAACTGCATGGAGCAAGAAAATTTTTTTGGGCCTTTTTTGGTGGGGGATTCCGCCCATTCTTTTTGTGGATAAAGCGCACTTTGTTTTTTTTTTTTGGGAAAAATTTGAAAAGAAATATTTTTGACTTTGAGTCCCCCCTCGAAACACCCAAGGATCTCATAGACTAAGAAAACTAAATAGAATTACCGATTGTTTTCCATTAAATTTCTGCTATATGTTTGGTAAATCCCCGCTATTTTGTTTTAAAATTGAACGATTATGGAAAATTTACAGAATTTTTTTACCCCCATAAGGCCCCTTATGAAGATGCTTGGGGTAGATTTTTTTAAGATAGTAGAGATAAAAAAAGAAACCCTGGGTATCAAAATTATTCCCCCGATGCAAGCTGTATCAATTTGGTTTTTTGGGTTAATGTTTTGGGGAAAAACTCAAGGGAGTGCCAAGCACATGACAAAACCGGTTTTTTTTTTTTTCTGTATTGTGTTTTAAGGAAAGATTTAATTAATAAAAAGTAGATGGACCAAAGAACTGGGAACTTCCCATTGGGTAAAACAACAAGTGAGCGATTTTTAATGGTTGTAATAGACATTTTTTTTTTTTGGGTGCCGATAACATTGATTTTTTTTTTAAAACCTTATTTTGAAAGATTAATATTGATAAACATTTGAAAATTCCATTATGTCCCCCAAAGGTTTTATATGTGGAGTATCTGAGATTTTAGTACATCCCTCTATCGTTATAAGAGACACACTGAAGCTAACTTAATTTGGTCCACTATGTAAGAAACAACCAGTGAAAAAGAATGAAAAAAAAATGTTTTTAATTTTTTTGGTTGGTTTTTAATGGTTTTTTGTCCTGCCTCGTTAAAAAAAAAAATGATTTAAGAAAACGGTAACAGTTTTTTTTTTTGCAAAAGTTCCACAAAACATCCAAACCAGCTTCGTTTTTTAGTTTACTCTTAGCTTCTACGAATGAAAAAATTATAGACACCCCTGTTTCCCCGATTTTTTAATTTATACAAAGCCTTTTCGTTTTTTTGCGCATCAAAAAGTTATGGATAATCAACTGAGATTACATGTTTTAATTTTGTTTTATATTATGATGAAATCAGTTTTTTGTATATGAATTTGTTTTTTTGTTTTTTTATCCTTGTTACCCCCTTTCCTGAGGGGGCCAAAAGGCCCTAATTGAAATTAAATTCCATTGTCATTGGTCCATTCCTCCTCTCCTCCTACCTACTCTCTTCTCTCTCTCCTCCCTCCCTCCTCGCATCTCCTTCCTCCTCTCTCGCTCCTCTCTATCTCACCTCCTCTCTTCCCTCTCTCTCCCCCTCTTTTTCCTCTCTCAACACACACACACACCACAACACCACACACACACACAACACACACACACACCCCCACACACACACAACACACCACATAACACACACACACCACACCATGTTTTGCTTTTTTCCCAATGTTCCCCCTTTGGTGGGGGACAAAACTGTTTTGACTTTTTGAAATTTGGACCCACATCCAGTTTTTTTTATAATCAACAGTTTATTAGACATAAAAAAATATAACCCGTGTTAATTTTTTGCAACCTTCTTGTCCCCCCTTTCCATTTTGGTCTTTGCCCCCCCCTGCCCCCCCCTTCAAAATCTTTTCCCCTTTACACTTCCTTTTGAACAGTGGTCCCTAAGCATCCAACAGGAAAAAACCATGGAAGACAGTAATGAGACTGGGACCAGTGGTCCCTAACCATCAACAGGAAGACATGGAAGACAGTAATGAGACTGGGACCAGTGATCCCTAACCATCAACAGGAAGACATGGAAGACCAGTGGTCCCTAGCCATCAACAGGAAGACATGGAAGACAGTAATGAGACTGGGACCAGTGGTCCCTAGCCATCAACAGGAAGACATGGAAGACCAGTGGTCCCTAGCCATCAACATGAAGACATGAAGACAGTAATGAGACTGGGACCAGTGATCCCTAACCATCAACAGGAAGACATGGAAGACAGTCATGGGGAGACTGGGGCCAGTGGTCCCTAACCATCAACAGGAAGACATGGAAGACAGTAATGAGACTGGGACCAGTGGTCCCTAACCATCAACAGGAAGACATGGAAGACAGCAATGGGGAGACTGGGACCAGTGGTCCCTAATCATCAACAGGAAGACATGGAAAACAGTAATGAGACTGGGACCAGTGGTCCCTAATCATCAACAGGAAGACATGGAAGACAGTAATGAGACTGGGACCAGTGGTCCCTAATCATCAACAGGAAGACATGGAAAACAGTAATGAGACTGGGACCAGTGGTCCCTAATCATCAACAGGAAGACATGGAAGACAGTAATGAGACTGGGACCAGTGGTCCCTAATCATCAACAGGAAGACATGGAAAACAGTAATGGGGAGACTGGGACCAGTGGTCCCTAACCATCAACAGGAAGACATGAAGACAGTCATGGGGAGACTGGGGCCAGTGGTCCCTAACCATCAACAGGAAGACATGGAAGACAGCAATGGGGAGACTGGGACCAGTGGTCCCTAACCATCAACAGGAAGACATGGAAGACAGCAATGGGGAGACTGGGGCCAGTGGTCCCTAACCATCAACAGGAAGACATGGCAGACAGCAATGGGGAGACTGGGACCAGTGGTCCCTAGCCATCAACAGGAAGACATGGAAGACAGTAATGAGACTGGGACCAGTGGTCCCTAACCATCAACAGGAAGACATGGAAGACAGTAATGAGACTGGGACCAGTGGTCCCTAATCATCAACAGGAAGACATGGAAGACAGTCATGGGGAGACTGGGACCAGTGGTCCCTAACCATCAACAGGAAGACATGGAAGACAGTCATGGGGAGACTGGGACCAGTGGTCCCTAACCATCAACAGGAAGACATGGAAGACAGCAATGGGGAGACTGGGGCCAGTGGTCCCTAACCATCAACAGGAAGACATGGAAGGCAGCAATGGGGAGACTGGGGCCAGTGGTCCCTAACCATCAACAGGAACACATGGAAGACAGCAATGGGGAGACTGGGGCCAGTGGTCCCTAACCATCAACAGGAAGACATGGAAGGCAGTCATGGGGAGACTGGGGCCAGTGGTCCCTAACCATCAACAGGAAGACATGGAAGGCAGTCATGGGGAGACTGGGAGCAAATATAGCCTTCATTTGTTTGCCGTTTGTCTTCAAAGTATTCTGATACAAATTATTCTGACATGAAAATAGGAAAATAGGGCCATTCAAATGAATCGAAAAGTTATCTTTGTGAAACCCCAACTGTCCATAATTGCCAGCTTCGTCTTGTGGAGAGAAAAAGAAGGGGGAGAAGGAGGAGGAGGAGCAGCAGCAGAATACAAAAGAAGAAAGAGGAGAAAAAGAAGAAGAAGAAGGAGGAGGAGGAGGAGGAGGATACAGCGTTACCCCAGTCTTTCCCCATTGTCCCTAGGTCTGCCTTAATCCATGTCGTCTCTTTGCCCAATACAGTGTGACCCCAGTATTTCCCCATTGTCCCTGACGTGCCCAATACAGTGTGACCCCAGTATTTCCCCATTGTCCCAGAGGTGCCCAATACAGTGTGACCCCAGTATTTCCCCATTGTCCCAGAGGTGCCCAATACAGTGTGACCCCAGTATTTCCCCATTGTCCATGAGGTGCCCAATACAGTGTGACCCCAGTATTTCCCCATTGTCCCAGAGGTGCCCAATACAGTGTGACCCCAGTATTTCCCCATTGTCCCTGAGGTGCCCAATACAGTGTGACCCCAGTATTTCCCCATGGTCTGTTTTGCTGTCTGTGCCCTCACAGCGTACATTACATTCACATTAAGGCCGTTGTTGGTTCGTTGTGTTCAGTGAATGGTCCAGGTCTGGAGTTTATCACATATTATATATCACCCACACTGTTGGTTCGTTTTGTTCAGGGAATGGTCCAGGTCTGGAGTGTATCACATATTATATATCACCCACACTGTTGGGTTCGTTTTGTTCAGTGAATGGTCCAGGTCTGGAGTGTATCACATATTATATATCACCCACACTGTTGGTTCGTTTTGTTCAGTGAATGGTCCAGGTCTGGAGTGTATCACATATTCTATTCACCCGCACTGATTGTTCGTTTTGTTCAGTGATGGTCCACGGCAGTCTGAGTGTTTCCCTATTATATATCAACACACACTGTTGGTTCGTTTGTTCAGTGAATGGGTCCAGTTTGAGTGTATCCCATATTATATATCACCCACAAAAAACTGTTTGGTTCCGTTGTAGTTCAGTGAATTGTCCAGTCCTGGAGTAGTATCACCTATTATATATCACCCGCACTGTTGGTTCGTTTTGTTCAGTGTATTCAACATATTATTATCATCCCACTGTTGGGTTCGCTTGTTCAGGGAAATGGTCAGGTCTTGGTTGTGGTGTATCCATATTAATATATCCCCACGGTGTTGGAGGTCGTTGTCTCGTTTTGCTCAGTGAATGGTCCAGGTCCTGGAGCGTATCACATATTATATATCACCCACACTGTTAGTTCGTTGTGTTCAGTGATGGTCCAGGTCTGAGTGTATCAACATATTATATATCACCCACACGTTGGTTTCGTTTTTGTTCATTGAATGGTCTCAGGTCTGTATTATCAATATTATTATCCCCACACGGTTGTGTCGTTTTGTTCATTGAATGGTCTAGGTCTGGATTGTATCACATATTATATATCACCACACTGTTGGGTCGTTTGTGTCATTGGAATGGTCCAGTCTTGGAGTGTTAAATATTATATATCCCCACACTGTTGGTTTCGTTGTGTTCAGTGAATGGTCCCGGGTCTGGAAGTGTATCACATATTATATTCACCCACACTGTTTGGTTCGTTTTGTTCAGTGAATGGTCCGGTCTGAGTGTATCACATATTATATATCACCACACTGTTGTTCGTTTTGTTCAGTGATGGTCCATTCTGGAGTGTATCCATATTGTATAATCACCCAACTGTTGGTTCGGTTTGTTCAGTGAATGGTCGGTCCACCTTGGGTGTATCCATATTATATATCACCTCCTCACTGTTGGTTCGTTTTGTTCGGACTGGTCCAGTCTGGAGTGTATCAATATTATATATCACCCGCACTGTTGGTTCGTTTTCTTCGTGAATGGTCCCAGGTCTGAGTGTATCACATATTATATATTCACCCACACTGTTGGTTCGTTTTGGTTCATGAATGATCCAGGTCTGGAGTGTATCACTATTACATGATCACCCACACTGTTGGTTCGTTTGGTTCAGTGATTGTCAGGTCCCTGGAGTGTATCACATATTTATATGATCCTCACACTGTTTGGTTCGTTTGTGTTCAGTGAAATGGTCCAGTCTGGAGTGTATCACATATTATATATCACCCGCACTGTTGTGTTCGTTGTGTTCAGTGAATGGTCAGGTCTGGGTGTATCACATATTAAATCACCCGCACTGTTGGGTTTCGTTGTGTTTCGTGAATGGTCAGGTCTGGGAGTTAATCACATATTATAGTTCACCACACTGTTTGTTCGTTGTGTTCCAAGTGAATGGTCCCAGTCTGAGTGTATCACATATTATATATCCCCAACTGGTTGTGGTTCGTTTGTCAGTGTACAAAGAAGGATTTTGATTTGTTCTTTGCCTACGTCATTGACCACGTGGTCACTAACTGATATTAAGCGCCCCCTGGTGATGGACTTGTTTTATGGTATAGAAGCGTGTTGATTGGTTGAGCAGGTCTGTGGTCACTAACTGTATTAAGCGCCCCCTGGTGATGACAATTGTTGATGTATTAGAAGTCGTGTTGATATGGTTTAGCAGATCACGTGTCGCTAACTGATATTAAAGGCGCCCCGGTGATGGCTTGTTATGGTATAGAGCGTGTTGATTGGTGAGCAGATCACGTGGTCCACTAACTGATATTAATGCACCCCCTGGTGATGGATATGTTGATGTTATAGAATCGTGTTGATTGGTTGAGCACACGTGGTCACTAACTATATTAAATCACCCCTGTGTTGGCATTTCTTTTTTGATGGGGAAGACGGGTTAAAAGCGCATGGTCGGGTAAGCAGCCTCCCCCAATTATCTCATTAAATGGAATCAAATTTCAGTCTGATTTTGCCCATGAGACGAGCGTTTAATGTCTAGGCTTCGTCTCGATGGGCAAATAACTGAAATGTTTCTTTATTTTCTTGAGATAATTTGGGGTGGGCTTCTACCCGCCATGAGCTTTTAACCCCGTCTTCCCCTATAGAGAGCGTGTTGATTGGTTGAGCAGATCACTGTTGTCACTACTTATATTAAGCGCCCCCTGGTGATGGCATTGTTGATGGTATAGAGCGTGTTGTTGGTTGTTGGTGCTCAAAAACCACGTGGTCACTACTGAGATTAAAAGCGCCCCTGTGATGGCATTGTTGAGGTATAGGAAGCGTGTTGATTGGTTAGCAATCACGTGGGAGGGAAAATTCGTTCAGTGAACTTGATTAATGTCCCTGATCGAACTCTTCATACCAACAATGACAGGAACGAAGGCTTAATCTAGAATACGGACACCAAACTGGTTTGGAGGGTGAAAGAGGTGGGTGTCTGGGGGGGTGGGGGGGGGGGGGGCTAACAAATATATGTGGTGTTGGGAGTGGAGGTGAATCAAAAGGTACAAGAGGGCGTAGTTTACAATACTGGTTGAAAATATCCTCTTCCAATACAATGCTCGTATTGGCAGGTGTCACATTACTTTGTGATTTTCCGACACTAACTAGTGGTATTGCGAAACAATCATGTGATCAATTTCGTGTATAGCGGACGCTTGTGTTAAGAGTAGAGTAGAGGGAGACAGACACACGGACAGAGAAGAACGAGAGAAATCCCTTGATTTTAGAGTCGATCTTTCAGAACTGAAGGTGTCCGCTATCTTTAGTTGTGTAAGCTATTTAACATACTATTACTACATGTTTTGCTTGTCTGTGTACGTGAGTGATCGTTCGCAGACACGTGTGTGTGTGTGTGTTTGTGTGTTGTGGTGTGTGTGTGTGTGTGTGTGTGTGTGGTGTGTGTGTGTGTGTGTGTGGAGAGAGAGAGGAGAGAGATAGAGAGAGAAGAGAGAGAGAGAGAGAGAGAGTAGAGAGAGACCACTTGCACTTGAAAACTTTATTACGCAGATTGAAGATTTTGGGCCATGCCTATTCCTTACAACTGTCCTTGAGACATGAAACAAGACTTTTCAAAACGGCAAATGCAACCGATATAATAATATGATCTGGCATGAGGGATACAGAACAGCAACGTGAACAAATTAATAGTGAATTAATATATAACAAATAACTAACAGTAGGGGGGGGGGGTGGGGGGGGGTGGGGGGGGGGGGGGGGGGGGGGGGGGGGGGGGGGGGGGGGGGGGGGGGGGGAGGGGGAGGGGGGGGGGGGGCACGAGAGAGAGATAGAGAGAGAGAGAGAGAGAGAGAGAGAGAGAGAGAGAGCATTGAGTAAAACAAAACGGCAAAGCAAATAATTGGCATACATAATGATGAAGGACATTAAAATTAAGTTTCTCTCTCTCTCTCTCTCTCTCTCTCTCTCTCTCTCTCTCTCGTCTCTCTCTCTCTCTCTCTCTCTCTCTCTCCTCTCCTCTCTCTCTCTCCGAAAAAAAAACCCCCTCTCTCTCTCTCGCCTCCCTCTTCCCTCCCTCTCTCTCTTCCCCCCTCCCCCCTCTCTCTTCTTCACATACACACATCATGGTTTATTATACATTATGATAAGAAACATTAAATAAATACACATAGTGAACAAAATAATACGAGATGTAAACTCTTCATTTGAACATTAGCATACATATAACATGTAGTAATACGCAGGCAATATATAAGTTTCTACCATTGTGAGTTCAATTATCCACAGGATTTCAGCAGGGCGTTCATTATGTTTGCCGAGCACCATCTTTTTTTTCTTTTTCAACTTGTTTTTTATGAACGATGAAATCAAACACAAGCAACATTACATGCAGTTTCATTTTAACATACATCCATTCATTCTTTTTTTTTTAAAGACAAGACAGATGAGCAATTAATAGATTATCCATGAATACTCATTCAATACAGATACAGAAATAGATAATAATATGGGAAACAAACCAACCAAAAAACAACACACACACGCGCACAAATAAAAAACCAAAAAAACCCACACAACAACAGAACAACACCTCAAAACCAACAAAGCGAAAACCCGCACAATCAACAACACACCTCAAAACAAACAAGAGGCAAAACCCACCCAACAACAACAACACATCAAAAACAAACAAAGTCGAAAAACCCACACAAACAACACACCTCAAAAACAAACAAGTCAAAAAACACACACAACAACAACAACACTGCTCAAAACAAACAAAGCAAAAACACACCAACAACAACAACAGCCTCGAAACAAACAAAGCAAAACACCACACACAACAACAACACTCCAAAACAAACAAAGCGAAAACCCACACAAAAACACACCTCAAAACACAAACAAAAAACAACAACACAACAAACAACACCACATACAAAAACAACAAAGCACAACACCCACACCAACAACACACCTCAAAACAAACAAACAGCAAAAACACACACACAACAAATAAACAAAACAAAAACACAATAAAAAGAAAAAAAGGAAGAGGCATTGTATAAGCGTTGATGAAAGACGTGAATTGGCCGCACCATCTTTTGGTATTGTGAGATTGAAGGGCATAACTGAAATGGTGTGAGGGAAGGAATTTCCAAGTGAGGAACCTGAAAAGGAGAACTTGATTTGTATTTTTCTATTCCTAGTGTTTTGGCAAATGTAGTTTGCTGGAGCCATAACGATGTGATGCCGAGTACTATGATTTTAGGTATTTGGGGCATAAGTCATTATGCACTTGTACACGAGGATTGCTTCGTTTTACTTTACGAGGGATGTTAAATTTGCTTGTGGTTTTTCTGATGTGGTTAGATTTGGGTTCAGGAAGTCATAAATTGTTAGCTGCTCTTTTGTAGATAGACTTGAGTTTAATAGGTGACATTTGGCGGTAGAATCCCAACTACGCTGCGTAGTTGACGTGAGGAGAGACGTGGCTGAAAGAACGATTATGCGTTCCTTATATCTTGAATGGTTTAAGGTTTTTTTTTTAGTAGAATAGGCTCGCTCTGCTACGAGAGAGAGAGAGAGAGGAGAGCGAGAGAGAGAGAGAGAGAGAGAGAGAGAGAGAGAGAGAGAGAGAGAGAGAGAGAACATAGAAAACCATAAAGGAACCCAACATAATACAAAGAACAACCCACGAAAACAAATGAGTGGAGAAATACAACCTTAAAGCTAATAATTGTCTGCGCCCTCCCTCTTTTAGACACACCACAACCACACACACACACCACACACACACACACACACCACACACACACACACACACACCCACACACACACGACACATTTGCCGCACCAAAATTAGAAGTTGATTCAATAAAACATTAATTGTTGTCATTGGAAGAAGATCTGTCTTGGACAGCCCATAAATCTTTAGGGAAAGGTCGGTCTTACAAAAATACTCCACTATCTAAGATTAAACATTTCTGTGATAACCATTCTCGCTTCGTAAACTAACTCTTTAATGCTGCGACATAATCTCAATGATTCGATTATGCTATCACATTCTGGGATATAGAGCTGCCAATTTACAGATTATCATCGTATGTAAAACAAAAGCAATTAAAATATTATTTAAAATCAAGTTTCACTTACATATTGAGACTAACACAACAACTAGATATACCACTTTTCAAGACAGACTTTTCCTCAAAAAGGCTCTGCATGCATAATATTGTTCAACGTAAATGCTCCAAAAAAGATAACCGATTATTTAAGACGAACAACAGACACACCCATTTAACTCTCATTCCCCTCGACCAAATAATAGCTATTTCAACATCTATTCTCCTCTATTGGGGGAGATTTTGGAACAAACTACCCTCCATTTTAAAAAACCATGAAAACAAGAACTACTTCAAGAAAACCATGAAATGTATTCTCTTTAACAGAAACTAATATTGATAACTTTATTCCAATTATTTGAAAGAAGGAAACGTACCTACATAGCAATTTTGGTAAGTAAATGTGATGTTTTAAATGTTTCGTTGTTGATGTTGGATGTATATATTGTACATAATTATGCTATCGCCAGTCCCCATCCTTCTTCCCTGTTTTTGTGTGTGGAATATTGCTTGTTTCTTTATTAATTGTTTTACTTGTATATGTTCCTTTTCTTCTTCGCGTCTTTAGAATGTTTAGTTTCTTTGTTTTCTTTGCATCATTTTTTATGATGGCTTATTTGAAAAAAAAGCATGTTTTTGCTTATACAATGTTCCCGTCTTTAAATAAATTTGGACACGACTTGACCACACAACAACAACTACAGTAATTTTTCTTACGCCTGAATTTCTTGTATAAAATCAAATCAAAGCGCACACACACTTTGCATTCAAGCGCATTCAAACACAGAACCCATATCAACGCGAACACACACAGATAACATAATGGATATACAGAACAGAAGACCTTAATGGCAAGAGAGAAGATTAAAGAGAGAGGAGCTTTAATGACGTAGGGACATGTGGGTTTTGTAGGTTAGTCTTTCAAAGCAGAGAGAGATTCGGTCGACTGACGGAGAGAGCGGATTTTGTTCCAGGGGTCGGTCCCTGAGAACAGCACAAGAGCGCCGACCACAGTGAAAGCTTATACCTAGGGATCTGAGAGAAAGAGGGTCCGAACTGAACGTAAAGTGCGAGCTGGCGTATATAGTGGAAATATTGCTACAGAGGTCAGATGGAGCGAGCTTTATGAATAATTTATAGCAAGTTGTTTAATTTATACTCAATTTCTGTCTGCTGACAGGAAGCCAGTGCAAAGACGCAGAAGAGGGCTAAACATATCGAACTTTTTCTCCTAAGTGACACGCACGATCAGCTGTGTTTTAATACGCTGGACAATATTAAGAGGAAAGACTGATAGGCCAGAAAGGAGAGCATACAGTAGTCAATACGCATCGGGAATGGGGAATAACAGCTATTGCTGTGGGCTTCATCTAGAGGTGTTTCGAATAGATCCAAATGCAAACGCCCCACACACACACACACGCACACGCACTCACACGCAACACTCACGCACTGACCACAACGCACGCACACACAAACACCACACACACACACGACACACACAGCACACACAAGGGGTAGAGTGAGGTCACACACACACCTAGAGAGGAAGAGAACAACGAACGAATGTTATTTTTTAATTGTTGGAACAGATAAGCATTCGGAGAGAGAGATAAGTAGGAGAGAGGAGATGGAGAGCGAGAGACTGCGAAGAGAGAGAGAGAGAGAGAGAGGAGAGAGAGAGAGGAGAGAGAGAGAGAGAAAGAGTGACCTCTGACAATGAGATGTAGTTCAATCACGACAAGTTATCATCATACATCAGTGTGGGTGTGTGTGTGTGTGTGTGTGTGTGTGTGTGGTGTGTGGTTTTGTGTGTGTGTGTGTGTGTGTGTGTGTGTGTGTGTGTGTGTGTGTGTGTGTGTTTGGCCTTGGTTTCATTCAGTGTGTTCACCCGAGGAGCACTCATTGTGATCACCTTCGTCATTGGAGCATGTTTAGCGTTAATATGGACACTAACGAGGCATGTGGAGGACATGATTAACTGGTTAATGAAATAGCCATCATACGAGAGACAGAACAGACAGACAGGCACACATACACACACAAGACAGAACAGACACAGACACAGACATACAAGAGAGAAGAGTTTATACGCAAAGGCGCACGCACGCACGCCAGTACAACTCTCCAGAGAGAGAGAGAGAGAGAGAGAAGAGAGAGA
>JAGGCT020004036.1:3678798-3707993 GCA_017654935.2 Phymorhynchus buccinoides
TTTTTTTTTTCTTTTCTCCAGCCGGCACATGCGCAACTCCAGCCTCACTCACACGGCAGGCCCACTTGCACCTTGTTCCTTCACTGGACACTGCGGTGGTCCAGCACCCGGGAGAAGCCCAAGGACTCAGGAGGCTCCTTGCCCTCAGGGACGCCATCTCTCTGCTAGTCTCCTTTAAGACCGCCTGAGTCCGGCGCTCCGGCCCTCCCAGTGGAGACCAAAGGCCTTCCGCAGTGGAGAAGCACCTTGGGGCCTCTCACCCCACCCTGTCTCGCCTACCCTTCGGGAGTTTCCGACCTGTGGCACCTTTCATCCTGGAGCGTGCAAAATGCCATCCAGGGTCTCTCCAGGAGTTCACCTCCTCCATCCCCAGAGAAGCCCACGCCCCTTTGCCCTATCCTGATTTTCCAGGGGCCATTCATGTGGGCAAGTTTTGTAGACGGCCCGCCTTCAGCGCAAGCCCCTTTCATGGCCAACGAGGCCATTCCCACGGGGGCCCTTTCTGATTCCTCGGATGATCTCCCTTTGATGAGCGGAGGCGCTCTGCCCAGTGGAACTTTATTTCCCTTTCGCGACAAGACTGTTCCGAATGGGAGGAGTCGGGCACGCGAGGAATGGAGGCTTCCTCTATTTTAGATTCGTTCCTAGGCTGCCTCATTGAATCCATTCAGGACCAGACGTTCCCCTCCGGCCTTCACCTGAACCCGGCGCACATTGCCACGTCGCCAAGGGTACCTCCCAGGTCCTGAGTTCTTGGTGGACACACTAGCCAGGATGCAATGCACTGTCCTGGCCAGGGGCAAGGGACTCGCTCCTGTCCATGTCCTCTATGTGCGCTCTGCAGCGGACGAGGGCATCTCTAATGGGCCAGTGCTAATTCAGGCACCATCCCTCTTGGGGGCAGCATGTCGCACACTTATCAAGGACAAGTATGACGCCAAGCTCTCCCCATGGCCCTGCAGCTCTTTCAAGAGGATTCCAAGCAGAACCCCAAGCGGCCGATCCATCTTCCACTGCCTTGGTTCCAGCACTTCGTCTCTAAGCCAAAGCATTCTCGGGGTCGCTCTTATGGCCTATCAGACGCCACCCTCGGCCAAGGCCAAGGCTTGGCTCCCTTCCGGAGCCTCAGCCTCGTTAACCAAGCCTCACCCCCCATGAACTTGGCCCCGATCCCACACCCTCCAACCGTGGCCACCCTTCTCCACCATTTTCAAGCTTGGGAGGATATTCAGGCCAAACAGTGTGGATCCTTAGGGTGTTTAGATAGGGGTATCGCGCGCCTTGGGCTTACTCCTCCAAGGCTCCCCTCACTTAGACCACTCTGCTTTTCGGCCTTCCCCGCGATCTCAGGCAGTGTGAGCTCTGAAAACCAGGAGATCGTCTCTTTCACCAAAGAAGGCACAGAAGGGATGTGGACCCCCCCCAAGTTTCTCCCGGTTTCTATGGTCGCATCTTTGTTTTACAAGCAGTCCGGGGGTGGCGCCACTCGCGCGGATCTCCTTGCGCTCAATGTTTTTCTGCTGGATCCCGCCTTTCAGGATGGAGACCCTTTCCCTCAATCAGGATTCTATTCACCCAGACGACTGGGCCACCTCTGTAGGACCTAAACGGATGCATACTTCCATATCTGATAAACCCGGTCACGCAAGCTGGATGCTTTGGTGGAGGCGACAGCGTCTTCCAGTTCAGGGCTCTCCCTTTGGGTAGCCACAGCCCCCTGGATTTTCACAAGGTTGTCAGGGAGCTCTGCCTCTTCTTTTTTCGTCGGGAGGGGATCGAATAAGTGTTCTATCTGGACGAAGGGCTGTCCTAGCCTACGCCCCAGGTACAGTGCAGCGATCACTCCCTCCGAGTTCTCCAACTCTGTCGGCACTTGGGGTTCCGCCTCAACCTTCAGAAGTCGGAACTGGTCCCAAGCTCAGGCAGTTCACCTTTCTGGGATCCACTTTGACAACAGTGGCCTGGCTCGTCAGCCCGCCCTATAATCGAGTCCAGCGACTGGAAGCCTGCATATCAGCTTCTCAGCGTCCTTCAGCTCCAGCGAGCATGCTTGCGGGGGGGCATCCTATCCTTGGGTTGATGGAGTCCTTTGCCGTACGATCCCAAAATGGGATCGTCCTCTCAAAAAGGCAGTTTTCCGAGGGAGTTCGGAGTCCGCTGGTGCCAGTCTCTGCACTCATGGGACGAAACTGATTCACCTGGGTCCATAGGCTTCGCCAAGCCCTTGCTCCCTTGGCGGATCCTTGCTTGGATCCAGGGAAAGTACCATACTCCCCACCTCCTCCTCCGGACGCCTCCACATGGGGTTGGGGGCGCACAATGGGCTCCCTGTCAGCAGACGGGACTTGGTCTCACCTTCAGCCCCGCAATATCGAGCCTCAGCTTGAGGCAGTTTTTCTGGAATTCTCCTCGCAGATTCCAGCCAGCAGCAGCGCAACAAGCACATGCGCTGAGCAACGACAATAACAACAGTGGCTGCTATAGCAACAAGCAGGGTGGGGGCTCAGGTCAGTCATCTCTTCCCTATGCAGCGAGGGCTCCGTTCGCTGGTCAGAGCCAGGGCATTCTCCTCTACTGCAAAAACATTCCTGAGCCCGGAAATCATCACTTGGCAGACTCCCTCAGCAGGCCTCATCCAGTTCTCCAGACGGAGTGGTAAGTTGGACAGATCGTCCCGCCACGATATGGAAGATTTGGTTGTACCGATGGTGGACCTCTTCGCCACCAGGTTCACTCCGACCTTCTCTTTACATCTCTCCAGTTCCGGAATCTGGGATTGGGGGCCCAGTGCGGGCGCTCTGTCACTGCCGTGGCCACAACCTCCTAGCTTACGCCCTTGCTCCCTTCCAATCTCAGAAAGGTTCGCGAAAAGATCGTGCATCCCTCATTTAGTCGCTCCCTTTTGGCCGGCCCAGCCTTGGTGCCAAGAGCTCCTGGCTCTGTCGCATGTTTCCCCCAAATCAGATCCACCTTCATCCGAGAGCCGCTGTTCAATCTCATAGGTATCAATCACGGGAACCCAGAGATCTGAATCTTAACGATCTGGCGTGTGCGGGGACGCGTTGTCTTCACTAGGGGCTCCCCTGCGGTCGTTGACCATGGTCTCTATGGCTCACCATTCAGTGCACTCAAGGAGTTTACTCCTTCATTGGTCTCGTTGGTTGGGGACAATAGGGGTTTCCCTCATTCGCCTTCACGCATAGAACCTTTGCAATTTCCTGGCCTTTCTGCCCGGGATTTTCTGTCTCTGCATCGACTGTAAGGGTCCATAGGGCAGATATCTTCTACTACCTACCAGTGGGTGCCCCTCCTTTTCGGTGATCCCCTCCTTGGTGACATGTTCGTTCAGATTCAGCTCTCCCAGGCTAGGACTCAGGCGTGTCCCGCCTGGGACCTCTTCTAGTTCTCCGCCTGTGCAAGGCGCCTTTTGAGCCGTTAGAGAGATCCCCTCAAGTTTCTGACCCAAAAACAGCCTTCCTCCTTTCACTGGGCTTCAGGTCGTAGGGCAGTGAGGTCCATCCCTTAGTGGCCTCCATGCTGAGTAGCCACAGAGCCGATGGCTCCTTTTCTTCTTCGCTTTCTCCAGAGTTTATGGCAAAGAAAAATCAGGGCCCAGGTTCATATTAACCCTCTGTTTTCATCAAGCCCCTTCCTCCATCTTAGGGTCCGGATGCGAGGACCGCACGCTTGCAGTTCAGAGGATACGCGTTATCGCAGACGAACAAGCAGTCTTCAGAGCGAGCCGCCACCATTGTAACTCTCTTGGAATGAGGGCTATACAAGGAAATCAGGCATACCTCAATTTCACGTTGGATCGCCTCAGTCATATAAACCTTGCCTATGCACAGCCTCCAGCTTCAGAAGCTCACGAGTTATGGCATGTTCCTACATGAAAGTCCGCTAGAGTGGGACACCCCTTAGACTTTTCGCACTCCCTCACCTCCAAGAAGTTATGGATGCGGCTCCTACTGGCGTTCACAAGGAACGTTCATCCACTCTACTAGAGATGTGTACCAGTCGCGTGAGGATGGCTCAGAGGGATTGCCTCTGATGTTGTTGCTCGCAGTCTCTGTCAGTGCCCTTTTCTAGGTCTTTTCCAGCGTCTAATCCAGACCCTAAACAGGATGCGCCCATCTTCCTTGATCGATAACTCTGCACGAGAGTGAAGTCATGGTATAGTATGTGTAATTAAAAGGAATTTTTATCTAAAATACGTTAATAAACATACTTACCATGACTCCGTTTATTCCCGCCCCCCCCCTTTTCTTTTTGTCCCCCCACCCCCCCGATTTCTCGGGCAGGTTTGTTCTGGCCCTATAGAGGTGTCTTGATACACTCTCCGTCCTCGAAAAGAGGATGTCCCTACGGAATGCTGCGAAACTGAAGGCATTTCCACTTAGTGGAGTTGTCTTTCTGGTTATTCTGTGTATCAATGACGGCATGTAGACACGCTTTGGATATTGCACGATGTGATTCATGGTAAGTTATGGTTATTAAACGTAATTTAGAATAAAAAATTTACTTTTGACCAGGTCTCCAAATTACCATACAAATGCCCCCAAATTCAGAGCCAGCATCATTTTAAAGAGCAGCCTCAATTTGAAAATGGGGGCATTTCTATTGATGGTCACAACGCGATACCCCCAAACAAACCAGGGACTAATCGTGGCGCGTCTGTGTATATAGTCTGCATACTTTGAATGTTCACCTCGTGTTTTGAAGTGATTGATTTGCGTTTTAGAGTGCGTCACAGTGACTACTCCATGACGCCGCTTTTCCATGTACGAGACAGACAAGAAGCATTCTGAGGGGATGGGTGGTGATGCATATACCAGAAGGTTGCTGGGATAGGCATTTCAGGGGACACAGGGGGGGGGTGTGGGCACGCCCCCGACTTGTTAATGGAAGGTAGGGAAAAATGTTGGCCTGGTTAGTTATAATAGCTCAGATAAAAGAAACAAACATGATAAGTGGAGTAATGAATATAGTCTGCATGGTTTAGTGGTACCAGCAATATCGTGTAGGTGACCCAAATTAGGGTCGTACCATAATTGTTTGGATGTTCTTAATCCAAAGTATGAATACAGTAGCGAACGACTGAAAAAATGTAGATGCATTTGATCTTCTTCTTCTTATGCCTTTTTTTCTGAAACCCCTCTCTTCCAATGTGAAGTTATTTTGAAGGAAATAAAGAACCTTCACACTCACCCGTGTTATGGCGGTCAAGGGCAGATGGAATCATCAATTGGCCTTAAAAAAATGTCAAAGTTGTATTTCTTTTATTCTTACTCTGACAGGAAAATAGAAATTCAAAAATCATATTTTAAAAAGTACACTATTGTTGATTGCAACGTCTGCATTAGGTTTGCTGTACATGGGTGCATTTGCATTATTTAGAAACAAAACTCTTGCTAAAATACCTCGTAATATGCTTTCAGAATGAAGAATGATGTCAAACTTCCCAAGAGCAAAGAAGAAAGTAAGTTGATGGGGAGTCCTGTGTGGTGTGAGACGCTTAAATAAAACTAAGCAATGTCAATCTGTGGATTGTAGTTTCGTTGCCAGTGTGTGATTATTACCCGGCTAGAGGCCGAGGTAGGCGAGAGGTTGTTGTGTCTGTGTAGTGGTCTGGGTCTGTCTGTCTGTGTGTGGGTCTGTATATTATTTAAAACTACTCGTTTGGATTCTGTTAAAAATGGCCAGAGGGGTAGACAGCTTGAAAAGGAAGCTTCATTCATTAATTAACATCCGGCTGACTTGACCTTGAGTTTGGACATTGAAAACGAAAACTTTAAGGGCCATATAACTCCCACACCGTGTTGGGGTGTAGAGTCTTCAAATTTGGCAGTGGGTAATTTGTGCTATATGCCCGTTCTGATGGGGCATACCGATCAAGGTCAAGGTCCACGGGTCCGGGGAGATCGGTAGACTTGAAAGTGGTAGGGGTCTACAAATTGGGTTTTAAGCCAATTTTCCACATTCGACTCAACAGTAAGAGCTCAGATTGGGTGCTACTGTAACCCATAGAGTAGAAACACCGAGCATAAATTTATCCCATGATGATCTTGGACCTTGGAAGTGTGACCTTGAAAAACACGAAATGTCCTTCTTTGTCGCTATATATTTATTGGTCAAAGCTGTATCTCGGTAACTAAAAAGGAACATAAGCTCTTCAAATGTTGTGTTCAGGATGTGACACTAAACAGTATAACAACATTCGTATATAAATTATCCCCCGGAAAAAACTACACTGTTGCCGAGCGGCAGTCATGTTTCCGGCCATACTACTTTTGAACATGTCGTAAAAATATGAAAGAGAGAGAGGAGGAGATAAAGAGAGAGAGAGAGAGAGAGACAGAGAGAGAGAGAAAGAGAGAGAGACATGAGAGAGAGAGAGATATGTTTATTGGGGGGGGGGAGGGGAGGAGGCCATAACTCTGGCCGGGTTTGCATGTGCACAATGCCTTGATGCTGATTCAGCGACCCCTGCACTTACCAAGCGTGCTGCAGATCGCGAGCCCTTGTTTTGTCATGGATTCTGTCTGTATTACATGTCTACTTACCGCCGTGGCATAGCCTGTTCAGACCATTGACATAACTAGAACAACAAGGCTACATCAAAAGTAGTCTGCATAGTTTGCGGGGATTTCTTTCGCATGTGGCAAGTTCCGAGCCTGACATCATCGTCCAAAATCCTGAAGTAGAGGTTGGTGCTACGTGGTGGGTAATCAAAGCACGGTCACACACATGTCATAATGTTTTCATCCCTAGCGGGTGCATATGTACCATAGTGTTCAAGGCTTCGGTTGTTGGCGATGATCCATGGAGTCTTTACGCCAGGGAACGGACAAACAACAAATGTTCTCTTGTTTGGTTAGATCCTCCCGGAGGACTGGTATTACTGGTATTACACATGCTCTAAGAGTTAGTCAAGCTTTGTCAACGTTACAGGACACAAGAACGGACTCAGTGCTAATTGTGGTTGAGGTAGTAAATAAGCAGGGCGGTGTAAACAGCGGGTCTTAGACCGTTCAACACGGGTAGTAGTAGTAAATTAGACTAAAACTCCCAACAGACAAATAGGAATTTTTCCGAAATAATAAAGAGAGTAGTTGACTGGTGTATGGGATGTGATCTTGCATATTCAATCGATCAAAGAGGTGGAAGGTATCAACATCAGGTAGATGCCCCAAAATGGAATGATAACATCTGGTATCATTGATATCTTTTACATTTGTAGAGTACACACTTTCCAAAAAGGGCACGACAGCAAATGAAAGTGGTTAACTTTCTGATCAGTTAAAATGTTATGTTAATGGTACCGAAGCATTGGTAAGGGGGACCATAAGATGGCAAGACTGTATGATCAGCAATGCCCCACAAGATGGTAGCAATCACCTCCAAAACGATGCTGGTTTTGACTTTGAGTAGATCTAGATTGAGACCACACTCAGTTTGTGTTCTCGCCCTCAAGCCATCGGGTCAACAATGTTTATGCTTTGGGAGTTCTAGACGTTTTGCAAGTAGATCATTGTAGACCCTCTTTATATATTTAAAAATGTTTGCAAATCGTTCACTCGCTTCGCTCACTCGTAGAACCCATATTTGTGTTTGTGCTATGTATTTGACCGAGTAAGTAAGAAAACAACTCTAATTTTCACGAAGTGCTCTCCCATATTTTTTCTCTCCGTAAAGTAGTCTATTGGCGTTTAGCCTAATTTACATACTAATACCCGTGGTGGCTGTCTTAAGACGCACTCATGACATAACCCGGTCGGGCTTCAGAACAAAGCCATACCATTAAAAATCGACCCAGTGAATAACGACAGAGTGTGGACTGATGCAGCTACCAAGCACGCATAGAGGGCTGCTGTACGGGTGATCAAGGAGGCAAGGTCCAATAAAAAATCGTTCAGCGGACAGCACAGGGCCAGCTCTGGGGAGTCAGTGGTCACTACGGCCAGGTTGAGAGTAAGTTGCAATTTTCAGACTATAAAAGGCAACAACCGTAATTTACCAAAATTTCTGAGTGGTACTATTATTTGTGAGGCTTGCACGGAAAAACACGAAAAAGACCCCGGCATTTCAGTTTATAGGGCAGGGGTCTCGGTCTAGAAAATAAAGGTATCGGCTGAGTGTCATAAAAAAACTAATAAGGTAGATGATATAGCGCGAGACCCCGCCTCAAGGGCAGGCTCATCGAGCTTTTACAAAAGCAAATAAACAAACTTCGTCGCCAGAGTTTTTAGCCAGTTAAAAAAAATTCAACTCTTACAGGGATCAGAGAAAAGATTTTGTCAGCAATATTTATGATTCCTCTGAAACTGTTTAAAATAAGGGCCTTTCCTTACTGCTTATAATCAAGACACAAGATCGTTGGATAAACAGGACCCAGATTTCACGGCTTTTATGGACATGGGTATAAATCATATGGTGCAAAAATGAGACATCAGGCGAGAAAGGGTTAAGAACAAACTAAAATGCTAAATGTACATTATGGTAAAAGCACACACCCACACACAAAAGGAAACAAATAATTAGACTAGTAACCCATAAAAAACGTTCCTATTTTAAAACACATTATACCATTTAAAGTTTAAATTCAATAGTCTTGGATCATGACCAAGAGTTATTAAAGAAGTACACCCACAAAGATTCAAAGACGGTTTAATACTTGACCCTTTTGGGCATGGAGGACTTGAAACAAATCAAGCAAATACAAATAAAACAATGAAAAACGGTTACAAAAGATAAACTAATAAATTAGCACACGTATACAAGTAACACAAACTCTTCTAAGCCTCAGAAAAGTCGCCACAAGTTAATTCCTACTATTGGTTACCACCCAGAAAAAAGACATAGTTAGGACTACACATGTACATTTGCTGGAGATAACCGGACATACTAATATCAATCGTATTGGGACCTTTCAATGACAAAATGAAAATCGTCACCAAAAGTCAAACTTAGACAGGAGGGAAGCTGTAGGGACTGTTCCAAACACCAAGTACCATTGAGAAATAAAATGGAGAAAACACAGAAAAATCGAACCACCACAGGAGAAAAACAAGTAAGACCAGTCTGAACGCGTCTATCAAGCCATGTGCAAAACTTTAATTAACTATTTTCGGACATTATGCGCTGTGTTGATATAAGGGAATAGGGCAATCTTCAAGAAATACCGGAAAAAAATTAAAGCAAAAGGCTTTTATTCCCTAGTTTATAAAGGGCGTTTATTTGCACCCGCAAAAGAAAATCAAACTTTGAAGCCCGGTACGCGTACTTGTAAACGCTTACTGACCGGCATTATTACTGCTGTATAAACGGACAGTGGTCCCTTTCAAATAATCAAACTTCCTTTTGTGCTGCTTACTGTTGTGGTTTGGACCTTTCTTGACAAAAAAAGATGAAATCATAGCATTTTAAGCTCACACGATGCCTTTGAAACTCCAAGAGGCGGTCTAGACATTGTTGGACGGTACCTCGGACGATAAATTTTTTAAATTTTTTAAAAAGTTAAACGAGACTTAACTGAAGTAGATGTTAACTGGAATTATATTGATTTGCTGATGGGAAGCGGTATCTCAATGTTCCATATGTGCTATTCCAGGTCGAGCGGAGGACGTAAAATGCCATAATGTACATAAAGAGGTATACACAATCTGAAAGTGAACAACGTGCAGATGTCGCGACCGCAGGATTAGCCAGACGTTAGCCACATGTGGTTCCATGATAATAGATCTAAGTGTGGCGGGATTTAAATATCGAAGGTGCGGATGTGTAACAAACTCAGAGTGAGATATACTTAGATTAGAATCATACGATGTGTTCCATCCTTTCTTGCTGTATAGTAAAAAATAGGGGAGAGTACTTCGCATCAGGGTGGACACATTGGGAGATGACACGCTTTGAAATGAGTTTATTGACTTCTGAATCAATGATCTGGCATTCACTAGGACTGACAGCTGGCGTTTTGTAGAAGACAAGTTACTAAGAGTTCCTACAGGACAATTTACTCTATCTTTGCTCCTTGAATCATTTACAAAATCTCAGAATCAGACGAAATCTGTGCCCATTCATGATGAAAAAAACATCAGCCTTCCTGCCACAAAACTATCCACATCAGCCTCAAAAGATCGTATCAAGCTTCTCACCTTTCCAGCTAGTGATAGGGAGACCAGCGGGACTTGTGAGCCTGTAGTGGCCTCGCCGTTTGTTGTGCCCCCACTGCTGCCGTTTGTAGTAAGGAAGCCCCCGACTTTTCCCTAAAAAAACGCCACTCCGGCTGGAACCACTTTCGCTTTGCGCAGAGCCGTGGTGTCTAGATTTCCGCGGGGAGAGTTAGTAGGGCTTCTCTGGCTGAGAGGACAGGAGAGTCGTGCTATCTGTTGAGGATGAGTAGAGCGAAATGCCTAGATCATCTGGAGGAGAGCTGTCACGAGATGGCGGCGCGATTCGTTCCAAAGTTTTGGTTTAGTGAGATACGGTCGAAGGATGGAGTGCGAGACGTAGGTTAGTAGTTAGGTATAGAATCTGTGCAGTTCTGTACCGAAGCAGACATTTTTTCACCCAGACCCGAGTGGACAGACAGCAAAACGTCAAAAAATAAAAAACAATATAAAAAAAATAAAATAATAATCGCGCGCTTAATGTTAGGTCAGATACTTCACAGAGCAGCTTTGCATAGCCGCGTCTAGAAAAGTGTTCTCAATTCCCGGGTTGACAACTGGCACATCTGATACGGTCACAGAAAATTTTAATTTCTGTTCTAGATTTCAAATTTCTTCCTTTGGTCTTGTATCTTTTTATTTCTATTTTAAAAAAGCGAGAGGTAGAAAGGAAGGTGGGAGGGACTGGTAGCAGTGGGTGATAAGCAAGAAATACGGTCTGGGCCGCGATCCTTTCTAGGAATTCAGGGGGGTGATAAGAGGAAGGGGGGGGTAAGAAGGTGAGTGCGGGGGGGGTGGGGGCGGGGTCTCTTCTGAATCGTGGAAGGGGCGAAGGTGGTGAAATTGAGGACAATGGTGTTGTCCGAGTGTGAAATAGGGAAGTGACCGCGGGTGATGTCTGGGATACAAGAGGGCTTGAGACACGGGTGGGGAACGCGGGAATACACTCCTTCGCTACTTGAAAATTGCAGTTGTTCCTCTCTCTCCTTGTTTGACCAATTTGCATCCAATTCTTTCACTAATTTTTTTTATTAGTCCTGATGTAATCTTCAACTTAAACCCGTTCCCTTTTTTCTTCCCGCTAGTTCGGCTTTCGCCTTATTGGTTCTGGTAGAGCCACGAAATTGACCAGCACCTTTTTTTCCTTCCTATTTTTATATTCTCATGTTTATCTTGTTATTGTTCTATTCTGAGAAGTGCCAATCTCCCCGTTCTTATCTTCCCAGCGCGATTCATGTGATTGTTTTGTTTACAACCGTCTCTTGACCTTTTTGTATGTTGTATACTAACCTGATTTCCGACGTGCAGACACGTCGTGTACTCACACTTTTTAGATGAACCTATGACGATTTTGTTTTTCTTAAACAACTTAGTTACGTGTCAATAACTTCGTTTTTCCTGCTTATATTCTACGGAGCACTTCTGGCTGTGTCTGGCACCTCCAGAATCCTGGCGTGAACTGGCTAATCCGGCGGGCACGCATCTCGCGTTTTCATTTGGTCAGAGTGCTGATACCTCTGAATCAGCATACGAGATATAATCGGCATTTTGAAGCATGTTCGATGTCGTGACTCACAGTAGACTGTACTGAGTACGGCAATCTTTGCCTCTCTTCTCACAATTTTGTTCATGTTTGTAGGGCGCCCTCGTTTATTAGGCGTATTGATTGAAATCGGAGAAACAAATATCACATTATAAACCCGAAAATAACGGTACAATATTCCTTGGAGACGACACTAGGACATCCAAAATAATAATAATAATAATAATAATAATAATAATGAATATTTAGGGCGCCTAATCTTAACAAAGCCCTAAGCGCTTACAATCATGATAAAAAACAATACTAACAAAATGAAAAGCTAGACAACACACAAAAACACTCACACGAACTTGAGGTCAAACACACACACACACACCGCACGCACGCACAGCACACACGCGCACGCACGCACACACCAACAAAACACACACACACACACACACACACACACACACGTGCGCGCGCGCACACACATGACTCAATGGATAACCTTTGCAGGAGGAGGAGTAGAAAGATTATGTTTTGAAGAGAGTTGTTTTGAGGGATGACTTGAAAGATATGGAGACTAAATCACTCAGCCTGTTAGGCGTGTGACCTCGACCTACTCAGCTTGATATCAAGCCTCCAGTATATATTTTTTTATCTTCTAAAAATCTTGACATGATTTGACGGACTAAATATTCTTTACAAAAATGATCAATCCGTTGAGTAACTTTTTAACTCGACTTAAATCCACAATCTATTTTTTTTTTAGCTTGCACTAGACTTTGAAAGCACCCAATCTCTCTGTGATCATTTTAATGTAACATTTATTCCCAGTTCTCTGTTGTATCTTTTAGATTTCAGTCTTCCTTACAGTAACACATTCTTAATTTGCTCTGTTTGTTGATTTTCAAGCTCAAACCCAAATCATAAATCCCTCTCTTGAGTAGCTAATTGTTTTGTGGTAATACATTTGTTTCGTTACAAGTATCACCAAATATGAACACTGTTTATAAGAAAATTAAAGATGAATTTTGTTTCTTGGTTTTATAAGGAATTGTATCACTTTTCAGTCACGTCATTATTGCTGTGTTTTAAATGAAAGTATGTACATGTATTGTTATTATCCAAAGCTATGTATCCTAGTTCCTACACAATTTTCTGTTGCTCTCTTTTACAGTTAGCGTGCTACGATCAGATCAAGATGCTGCTGCTGAAGTCAGGGGTGTTTGAGGATAACATGGTCCTCCATTTGACATGCAGTACAATGGCGGTAAGATGCAGCTTTCATACTTTATGAAGATAATATGAATTGTGTGCGTATGTGTGTGTCTTTGTGTGAGTGTATTTACATGTGTGGGTGTTTATGCGTGTGTGTGTCAGGCATCAGAATTGTCAGAGGATCAGAGGATTAAGAATTTCTGACAGAGGATTGGCATCTCTTGTCAGAGGTTTTGCCTTTTTATTGAGTGTTATCCTTTGTGTTAAATAGCATTTTACAGGGATTCCTCACTGTATTAAGCCTTTTTGGTGGTGTCGGGAACTCATTTCAGTGTTCGTCACTCTGGGTCCCTGATGGCCCTTTTACCGCCAGGTCAGTTTTCGGAGGTTTGGGACTTGTCAGGACTATTCTGATGCCTGGGGTGAGTTTCACAAGGGCTAAAGTTTCGTCGCGCTCGCTCAAATCGGCAAAAAACAGTTTAAGAAACACCCTTCATTTGCTGATTGTTTGCATGGCATTTTGCTCTCAGTCGAAAGGTGACAAGCGGAGAACTATCCGGAAATAGTAGGGGGTGAACACGTTTCTTGTTGTTGATTGGTCCATTACAGTTTGTTTAAAATAATTTTTTTTTGGGACCAATCAGACAAGAGCTTGTAAATATTCTTCAGCAAACGTTTTTTTTAAAGTGCTTCTTGGGCCCCGTTTGGCGTAAGCGTTATATGCGCGGCGACCGTTATCTAGAGAAACTTGCCCCGGGTGTGTGTGTGTGTGTAAACTTAGCTATGCTGGGCATGCTTAGTATTTTGTTTGACCTTTTGCACCCTGACAGTTTTGTTTGCGAAATGCCCACCCGGCCTGAGTGAAAGGAAGGAAGAAACTGTATGCCTGAAAGTCAGGGCTCCCAATCGTCCTGCAAAACAGGGGGTCACCAGGGACTCCGTCACATAAGTTACAGCATAGAGGGTCATAGAGGAGGAATAGAGGGTCCCATTGGCATGGTGAATGCTAAAAATAATTTTTCTAGTGCATCCCTGGGACCCCCTGCACATTTTTTTTAGAGGGTTCTTTAGAATTTTAGTACTTCATACTCATAGACTCCCACAAATGGGGGTCCCTAGGAGCCCTGAAAAGTGAAAGCTTATTAAGCATGGTGGTGTATGTGCATTGTTCTGGCTGACCATTTATCTGGTGCATGGTGGATTGAATTGTGTGTTCCGGTTGTGAGCACTGTAACGATCCGTACGTTTTTTGGCAGCATAGCAAGCGTGTGCACTTTATTGTTGGTTTGCTTGTTGCAGGGAAGCATTGCAACCCTCTTGACGATGCCTTTGGATGTGATGAAAACTAGGATGATGAATGCGGAGGCTGGCCAATATAAAGTGAGTGAATACAGTCCTGTTGTGTGTTTTGTTATTCACTGTTTATTGAATAGCATCAATTTAGGTCGAAGTAACTCATTCGCATCGCAACGATTTTTATTATTAAAAAAAAAAAACTCACAAATCACTTCCAGCCATACACACAAACAAAACATACGTAAACAAAAATGTAAAATGAAAGAAGATCCAGGGTTTTTACTTCAGGCTTAGACATAGGGAAGTGGTAGATCAGGACTTTTTAATATAGACTTCATACAGAAAAACTCCACACCAATTGGTTCCCAAACCACGACAAAAGCAAAGTAGTCAGAGGAAAAATTTTGGTCTAAGGGAGCGAAGCGAGTTTAATAGTGATCGAAGGTATGGTGTGCACACAGTTTTACTTTCCTTGAAGCAAATGCATCAAATTGACCTCTATCTATTAATTCCGGACCTATATGGCTGGAATGAGTTAAGACGGGTTTTCAAATATGCTAAAACTCAAAGTAGTGTTAACATGACTGTGTTAGTTTTTTTTAACCCTTTCCACCGCCAGCCACATTTCAGCCAAAAGTTCCCATTAAGTTTACCTGCCCAGGTAGATAACAAAATCCATCTGCAGTATTGTGGAATTCCTCTGTGACATATATAAAATAAGGTCTATCCTTACTTTCCCAAAACAAAGACAACAATATGGGTCTTTGGATAATATACCCCAATTTGATCCCTTTTAGTGACATAGGTGTTAAATCCACTGTGGTGCTAAAATGCGACTTTGGCGGTTTGAAAGGGTTAAGTATATCTTTACAGAGTATAAGGCAATACTTTTTTAAAAAAAGAAGCGCATTTTAGTTATAGAATGCACATGTTAGTCCATAAAATATGGTAACTATGTTAAGCATGTTAAATTAAAAAGTCTGCACTAAGAAGCATACTAGTTATCCGTTTTTCTTAGTCTTACGTTCTCAATGTAGATTTCACAATTGTTTTTTTCACACTGGCATGTGTTTTGTTTTCCTCAGAGTCTTATGCATTGTGCCATGGATATTGCCAAGAACGGTCCCATGGGGTTCTTCAAGGTGAATATGCCCTGTAGACATGACTTGTAATAGTTTCCAAAGTGTGTGAAAATGGATGCTTTTATCTTTCCCCTCTTATTTCTCTATTGTATTTTTGAGCAGAGCATATCAGAATCATAATAAATGGCTAATGTTAAGATCAGCTCCTTCCTCTGTTCCAGGGTGAAGTGGGCCAATCAGCTTAACGGAAAAGGTAAATCGGAGAGGGAGCTGATTGGGCCAACTTCACCCTGGAAAGCGGAGGGAACTGATCTTAACATAGCCACTAAATGCTACATGTTTAAATGGAATGAATTTTAAAAAACCTTACTTTTATCTTTTTACGAACAATTAACTAAATGCTACTTAATGTTAAATGAATGGAAGTTTAAAACCTTACTTTATCTTTTAAGAACAATTAACTAAATGCTACTGGTTAAATGAATGGAATTTTAAAAACTTCCTTGTATCTTTAAGAGCATTAACTAAATCTACTAGTTAAAATGATGGAAGTTTAAAAACCTTACTTTATCTTTTAAGAACATTAACTAAAATGCTACTATGTTAAATGAATGGAATTTTAAAACCTTTATCTTTTAAGAACAATTAACTAATGGCTACTATAATTCAATGAATGGAATTTTTTAAAAACCTTACTTATCCTTTTAAGAACAATTAACTAAATTGCTACTATGTTAAATGAATGGAATTTTAAAACCTTACTTTATCTTTTACGAACAATTAACTAATTGCTACTATGTAAATGAATGAATTTAAAAAACCTTACTTTATCTTTTCTCTGCCCTGCTGCATGGCCATTTATTTGTGTTTTGCTTCGACACATCCCTCCCCTTATATACATGTTGTCAGGTGTAGCGTGTTGTTTTCTCTCAGCATTTTATCCCCTGCCAGTCAGTTTATAGTATAGTAATCTTCTGTAACCTAATAAGATTTATCGCCTTGCCTGTTCACGAAGTAGTAGTAATAAGACTCAGAAAATTCTCTGACCCTGCCTCTCCCTAGTGGAAAATGGTCAACTCAGTCCTAAAATTATTGCCCTTTCATGTCTCCAAGAAATATACATGGATGCTCCTGCGTTCAGGAGTCCTGAAGTTCATGATTTTTTTTATGTCTGGAGCCGCGTTGCTGATTGAGATTTGAGAAATGCATTTTGGGTCTGGTATAGAGGTCATGAAGTTAACCAGAAGTAAAGTGCAACGAGAAATCCTGTCATTTACATTGGAAACTGTTTGTTTTTCCCTTAGCGTGCAGGGTACATTGCCCCCGTAACCCCCCGAGGAGGGGCGCTGTCCTGCATTCCGCTGGGGCCTTTGCGGCCCCTGGACCCCTGCTTTTGTCGGATTTTTTAATTTCCCAGGAGCAGCCATGATAGTATAAAGCCCGATTGCGTGACTGATTGCGTGGTTTTTGTGTGCGTGTGTGTGTGCTTATTTGTATTAAAATAATAAGCTGACCATTGTGACGTTTATCTGTGATTTTTGTCTCTTCTTTATGGGAGTCAATCCCCAGCCTTTGGTGCGTCTGGGCCTCCACGTCCTGACCTTCGTTTCTTTGAGCAGATCGGCAAAACTTTGCGACGATCCAGAACCCAATTAAAGACTCAGCGTCCTTCTCTCTGCTTTGTTTTGTTTTCTTTTCCCCTTTTCTGTGATTATACAACGGTTATCTGGTTAGTTTGCTGTTCTTGTGCTCAGGGGTCTTCGATGCTTATGCTTGTTCTGTTGTTGCAGTGTTTTTTGAGAGACTGTTGTACATGGGTGCAACTACACAAATGAAAAACCCCCTGAAGGCAGAGGTCTAAGGCGGAATGTCCCCCTGCAGCTGAAAAAAAAATGATTTATGAAGGTGTTTTAGTTTTGCTTTTTCCACAATTTTACAAAGGCTTATTAAGTTTTGAAAAATAACAGTAGACACACAAAGATGTTGAACGAATATAAAAAAGGAAATTCCTGGTTCTGGCAAAATTAAAAAGCAATGAATCCTTGTATAGAAGGAAAAGTTGTGCCCGATGTGTGTGTCACTCTGGTGAAGCGTATGTATTCAGCTCAGCTTGTTTTCGGAGCCGAAGACATTTTGTTTCTGTGTGGGAAGAGACTTTTCTTCATTCTTTTTAACCTGAGTCCTTCGTAAATGCTTGCCCATTGATGTGGAGAGAAGATGTAACACATTTATTTTCTTTTGTTTGTTGTTGTTGTACGTGTAACAAAGATGGAAGTGAGATGTCTTTAACCCTTTCGCCACAATGTCCTTTTCTGCGCCACACGATTTACACCCAAGAACACTAAAGCCGTAAAGGGCATGATTGGAATCCATGACTTCTTCTTCTTTCCTGTAGAGCGACCACAGTCCTTCTGACTATTCTGTCGCTGTAAGTATTTTTAGGGGAATCTAACGGAATGCGCACTACGACCGCGAAGAAAAAAAGTTTACATTAAAGTAGAAGACAGAAAGCCTGGCCCAGCCAGCTAGGTTCCGCTAATTCGGCCCCTTAACGATGCCGCGCCAAGCGAGAGAATGACCCATCCAGCAGGTCCCGCTAATCGGCCCCAACGTGATGCCGGCCATTGTGAAAAAAAAAAAAAAGAAAAAAAAGGAGAGGTGGGTGGGTACTTGTGGTTAATTTGAGTGATGAGGAAAATGCCTTTTCTTGACTCATGTCATAGGGGGTTCAGAGTTTAGTAGACCCGACTTTCATTACTCAGGAATGTTGTCAGAATTTATGGCTGAAAAATGGCTGGCGGGAAAAGGGAGGGGTGAGCCAGCCATTTTTCAGCCATAATTCTGACAACATTACCTGAGTATGAAAGTTTGGCGGACTACTAAACTCTGAAAACCCCCCTATGACTGATCAGAAAAGGCATTTTCCCTCATCAATCAATTAACCACAATTACCCCACCCCACCTCTCCTTTTTTTTCTTTTTTTTCTTTCCCCAATGCCGGCATCACGTTGGGGCCCGCTTAGCGGGACCTGGCTGGCTGGGTCTTCTCTCGCTTGGCGCGGCATCACGTTAGGGGCCGATTATCGGAACCTAGCTGGCTGGGCCAGGCTTTTCGTCTTCTACTTCTACTTTCAACTTTTTTTTCTTCTCGGTCGTAGTTGCTCATTTCCCGTAGATCCCCTAAATTACAGCGACAGCAATAGTCAGAAGTGACTGTGGTCGCTCTACGGAAGAAGAATAAATCATTGGATCCTATTTCATGCCCTTTACGGCTTTAGTGTCTTGGGTGTTTTTAAATCGGTGTGGCGCAGAACAGCGACAATTGGTGGCGAAAGGGTTAAAGACATCTCACTTCCATCTTTGTTTACACGTACACAACAACAACAAAGAAAATAAATTGTACATTCTTCTCTCACATCAATGGCAGCACTTACAGAAGGCTCAGGTTAAAAAGGAATGAATAAAAGGTCTCTCCACCAGAAACAAAATGGCTTCGGCTCGAAAACCGCGGACTGAATACATGACGCTTCACAGAGTGACACACACTGGCCCAACTTTTCCTTCTATACAAGGTTTCCTGCTTTTTAATTTTGGCCAGAAAAGGAATTTCCTTTTTTTATTATTCTTCAAACATCTGTGTGTCTACTGTTATTTTTTTTCAAACCCTTTAAAATTAAGCATTTGTATAAATTGTGAAAAGCAAAACTAAAACACATTCATAAATCATTTTTTCTTCAGCTGCAGGGGGACCTTACCCCTAGCCTCTGCCTTTCAGGGGTTTTTCTTTGTGTAGTTTGCACCCATGTACACAGTCGCTCAACAAACACTGCAACAACAGAACAAGCATCAGTCATCGAAGAAGCCCCTGAGCCACAAGAACAGCAAGTTTTTTTTTTGGGTAAAAAAAAAAAAAACCATTCTAACCAGATAACCGTTGTTTATCACAGAAGGGGAAAGAAACAAAACAAAGCGAGGGGAACCAGAGAAGGACGCTCAGCTCTTTTATTGGGTTCTGATCGTCGCCAAAGTTTTGCCGATCTGCTCAATAGAAAACGAAGGTCAGGACTGTGAGGCCCAGAACGCACAAAGGCTGGGATGAATCCCTAAAGAAGAGACAAAAATCACAGATAAACTCATGGTCCCTTATATTTTAATACATAAGCACACACACACTCACAAAAACCCACGCAATCAGTCACTCCAAGTCGTGCTTTATACTATCATGGCTGCTCCTGGGAAATTTCAAAAAATCCTGCAAGCAGGGGTCCAGGGGCCGCACAGGCCCCAGCGGAATGCGGGACAGCGTGCCCCTCCTGGGTTTCCGGGGGCAATGGTCCTGCCGCTGAGGGAACAACAGTTTCCAATGTCACTGACAGGCTCTCGTTGCACTTCACTTCTGTTAACTTCATGACCTCTATAACCAGCAAAATGCATCGTACTCAACTTCTCATAATACATCCACGCCGGCTCCAGACCTAATAAAAAAATCCTGAACTTCAGGACATCCTGAAAGCAAGAGCATCCATGTAATTTTCTTGAGACATGAAAGGGCATAATTTTAGGACTGATTTGACCATGCCACCTAGTGAAGAGGCAGGTCAGAGAATTTTCTGAGTCTTATACTACTACTTCGTGCAGGCAAGGGCGATAATCTTATGTAGGTTACAGAAGATTAACTATACTATAACTGACTCTGAGGGGATAAAATGATGAGAAAGACAACAACACGCTAACCCTTGACAACATGTAAATACAGGGGAGGAGTGTCCGAAGCAAACACAAATAAATGCATGCAGCAGGGCAGGAAAAGATAGTAAGGTTTTTTAAAATTCCATTCATTTAACATAGTAGCATTTAGTTAATTGTTCTTAAAAGATAAAGTAAGGTTTTTTAAAATTCCATTCATTTAACATAGTAGCATTTAGTTAATTGTTCTTAAAAGATAAAGTAAGGTTTTTTAAAATTCCATTCATTTAATATTAGTAGCATTTAGTTAATTGCTCTTAAAAGATAAAGTAAGGTTTTTTACAACAAATTCCATCCATTTACATAGTACATTTAGTTAATTTGGTCTTAAAAGATAAGTAAGGTTTTTAAAATTCCATCAGTTAACATAGTAGCGCATTTAGTTACTTGTTTCTTAAAAGACTAAAGTAAGGTTTTTTAAAATTCCATTCATTTAACATAGTAGCATTTAGTGTGGCTAATGTTTTAAGATCAGTTCCCCCTCACCTGTTCCAGGGTGTAAGTTTGGCCAATCAGCTCCTCCGATTTACACTTTTCGTTACAGCTGATTGGCCAACTACTCACCCTGGAACAGCAGAGGGAGCGGATCTTAAAAACAAAACATTTTTTTTGCCCATTTAGTTAATTGTTCTTCATAGCTCTGCTCAAAACAATAGAGAAATAAGAGGGGAAAGATAAAAGCATCCATTTTCACACACTTTGGAAACTATTACAAAAGTCATGTCTACAGGACATATTCACCTTGAAGAACCCCATGGGACCGTTCTTGGCAATATCCATGGCACAATGCATAAGACTCTGAGGAAAACAAAACACATGCCAGTGTGAAAAAAACAATTGTGAAATCTACATTGAGAATGTAAGACTAAGAAAAACGGATAACTAGTATGCTTCTTAGTGCAGACTCTTTAATTTAACATGCTTAACATAGTTACCATATTTTATGGACTAACATGTGCATTCTATAACTAAAATGCGCTTCTTTTTTAAACAAAAGCTCATTGCCTTATACTCTGTAAAATTATCCTTAACCCTTTCATCGCCAATTTCGCATTATAACACCACAGTGATTTTACACCTATGTGCACAATAAAAAGCTTCAAATTGGGGTCTATTACCCAAAGACCCTATTGTCTTAGTTTTGTGAAGTTAAGGATCAGAACTTATTTGATATATGTCACAGAAGAATCCCCAATACTGCAGGATGGATGTTTGTTCACTACCTGTGCAGGTACATTTAATAGCAATGTTTTGACTAAAACATGGCTGGCAGCGAAAGGGTTAACCATAAAACTTAACACCCTTCATGTTTAACAACAACTATTTGACTATTTAGCATATTTGAAAACCCTTCTGTTAACTCATTCACAGTCGTTCCGGTCAGTATATGTTCGGAATTAATAGATATTTTTATGGGCAATTTGATTCATTTGCTTCAAGGAAAGTAAATCTGAGTGCACACCATAACTTGGTCACTTCTAAACTTGCTTCACACCCTTACACCACAATTTTGCCTCTGACTATGCTTTTGTAGTGGTTTGTTGTGGGGAACCAATCGGTGTAGAGGTTTTTTCTATATAAAGTCTGTATATAAAACAGTCTGATCTACCACTCTCCTATGTTTAAACCTGAAGTAAAAAACCCCGTAATCTTTCATTCATTTCTCCTTTTGTTTATGTATATTTTTGTTTGTGTGTATGTCTGGAGTGATTCGTGAGTTTTTTTAATAATTCAAAATCATTGCTATGCGAAAATGAGTTACTTCGACCTAAATTGATGCTATTCAATAAACAGTGAATAACAAAACACACAACAGGACTGTATTCACTCACTTTATATTGGCCAGCCTCCGCATTCATCATCCTAGTTTTCATCACATCCAAAGGCATCGTCAAGAGGGTTGCAATGCTTCCCTGCAACAAGCAAACCAACAATAAAGTGCACACGCTTGCTATGCTGCCAAAAAACGTACGGATCGTTACAGTGCTCACAACCGGAACACACAATTCAATCCACCATGCACCAGATAAATGGTCAGCCAGAACAATGCACATACACCACCATGCTTAATAAGCTTTCACTTTCAGGGCTCCCAGGGACCCCCACTTGGGAGTCTATGAAGTACCAAAATTCTAAAGGACCCTCTAAGAGAATGTGCAGGGGGTTAAACCTAGGGATGCACTATCAATTTTTTTTTTTAGCATTCACTATGCCATTGGGACATTTTATCCTGCCTATAGGACCCTCTATTACCGTAAGTGAAGGGCAAAAAAGTTCCCCCCCCCACCTGGGACCCCGTTGTTTTGCAGGAACGATTGGGAGCCCATAATTGGGGGGGGGGGGGGCCCAGCGCTACAGCTTCTTCCTTTCATTACACTCAGGCCGTGGTGGGCATTTCGCAAACAAAACTGTCAGGGTGCAAAAGGTCAAACAAAATACTAAGCATGCCCAGCATAGCTAAGTTTACACACACACACACACCCGGGGCAAGGTTTTTCTAGATAACGGTCGCAGCTCGAATAACACTTACGGCCAAACAGGGCCCTAAGAAACACTGTAGAAAACGTTTGCGGAAGAATATTACAAGCTCTTCATCTGATTGGTCCCCCCAAAAAAGTATTATTTTAAACAAACTTTAATGGGCCAATCAACAAACAAGGAATGTATTAACCCCCTACTAGTTCCGGATTGTTCGCCGCTTGTCACCTTTCGACTGAGGAGCAAAATGCCATGCCAAAACAATTCAGCAAAATGAAGGGTGTTTCTTAAACCGTTTTTGCCTATTTGAGCGAGCGCGACGACACGTTAGCCCTAGTGAAACTCGCCCCCAGGCATCAGAATAGTTTGAAGTCCGATACTCTGAAAACTGCGGTAAAAAGGACCATCAAGGCCCTAGACTGAAGAGGGACAACACTGAAAGCAGCTCCCAACACCACCAAAAAGGCTTAATACAGTGAGGAATCACTTTAAAATGCTATTTAACACAAAGGATAACACTCAATAAAAAGGCAAAACCTCTGACAAGAGAAGCCAATCCTCTGTCAGAAATCTTCTTCACTCCTCTGAATCTTCTGACAATTCTGATGCCTGACACACACACGCATAAACACCCACACATGTAAATACACTCACACAAAGACACACACATACGCACACAATTCATATTATCTTCATAAAGTATGAAAGCTGCATCTTACCGCCATTGTACTGCATGTCAAATGGAGGACCATGTTATCCTCAAACACCCCTGACTTCAGCAGCAGCATCTTGATCTGATCGTAGCACGCTAACTGTAAAAGAGAGCAAAAGAAAATTGTGTAGGAACTAGGATACATAGCTTTGGATAATAACAATACATGTACATACTTTCATTTAAAACACAGCAATAATGACATGACTGAAAAGTGATAAAATTCCTTATAAAACCAAGAAACAAAATTCATCTTTAATTTTCTTATAAACAGTGTTCATATTTGGTGATACTTGTAACGAAACAAATGTATTACCACAAAACAATTAGCTACTCAAGAGAGGGATTTATGATTTGGGTTTGAGCTTGAAAATCAACAAACAGAGCAAATTAAGAATGTGTTACTGTAAGGAAGACTGAAATCTAAAAGATACAACAGAGAACTGGGAATAAATGTTACATTAAAATGATCACAGAGAGATTAGGTGCTTTCAAAGTCTAGTGCAAGCTAAAAAAAAATAGATTGTGGATTTAAGTCGAGTTAAAAAGTTACTCAACGGATTGATCATTTTTGTAAAGAATATTTAGTCCGTCAAATCATGTCAAGATTTTTAGAAGATAAAAAAATATATACTGGAGGCTTGATATCAAGCTGAGTAGGTCGAGGTCACACGCCTAACAGGCTGAGTGATTTAGTCTCCATATCTTTCAAGTCATCCCTCAAAACAACTCTCTTCAAAACATAATCTTTCTACTCCTCCTCCTGCAAAGGTTATCCATTGAGTCATGTGTGTGCATGCGCGCGCGCGCCCGTGTGTGTGTGTGTGTTGTGTTTTGTTTTTGTGTGTGTGTGTGTGTGCGTACGTGCGTGCGTGCGTGCGGTGTGTGTGTGTGTTTTGACCTCAAGTTCGTGTGAGTGTTTTGTGTGTTGTCTAGCTTTTCATTTTGTTAGTATTGTTTTTAGTATTGTTTTTATTATGATTGTAAGCGCTTAGGGCTTTTGTTAAGATTAAGGCGCCGCTAAATATTCATTATTATTATTATTATTATTATTTTTGTGTCCTAGTGTCGTCTCCAAGGAATATTGTACCGTTATTTTCGGGTTATAATGTGATATTTGTTTCTCCGATTTCAATCAATACGCCTAATAAACGAGGGCGCCCTATAATAGTGAACAAAATCATGTGAAAGAGAGGCAACGATTGCCGTACTCGGTAGTCTACTGTGAGTCAGACATCGAACATGCTTCAAAAAATGCCGATTATATCTCGTATGCTGATTGGTCAGAGGTATACACACTCTGACCAAGTGAAAAACGTTGAGATGCGTGCCCCCCCGCCCGGATTAGCCAGTTCGCGCCAGGATTCCGGAGGTGCCAGACACAACCAGAAGTGCTCCGTAGAATATAAGTTTTCTCTTTTAGTTATTGTCCCATCCTAAGTATTTGTTTAAACTTGTAAAAATTGGTCTAAATTCTATGTGTGTGCTGTTTGTGACGGTTCTACTCTAGTCTACGAAACTCAGGTCAGTGTTTTCATTTCACATTTCAAGAGATTGCTTTATTCATTACCATGCGTTTGACTCGCGCTGGGAATCTAAATTGGCCGATTGGCTCTTCTCAGAAGCCTACTGAAATAATAAGCGCGGTCGACCCTATTCAGTGGTCAATTTCGTGGCTCTTTCAGAAGCCATGGCTTCTCCGAGTTCGTGGGAGGGTATTTCCGAACCCATAGCCCCGAAACCCGATGATATTATGAAAATGGTGCAAGAATTGTATGCAAATTGGTCAAAGAAATTTGAGGCTCTCGGCAACCTTGTTCATCGCGCCATCTCGGACGCGCGACGCGGGCCCAAGTGACCCAAAGAAAGCGCGGTCGTCTCGCTCATCCGAACCGGACAACACCATTGTTGTCAATGATGAAGAATCGAATCTTGACGATTTAGAAGAGAACCTGGTGAAAACATACAGCAATCAAGAACCGGATCATCAAGAAGTCGATCACGACATTGAATTACTAGAAAGGATCGCGGCAGAGATCGATTCGGAAGAAGAGAAACTTGGTGAAGAAGTGCTACCAGGACTGGCGAAAATAATTGACGGTCACTCTGCACGGGAGACATGAAACATCAAAGAAACTCAAAGCTGCAGACCAAAGGAAGAAATTTGAAATCTACAACAGACCGGAAAACTGCGACGCCTCGTTGTGCCAATTGTCAACCTTGGAATTTGGAACAAACTTCCAGACGCGGCTGTGAGAAACAGATTTGAAGTATCAGCACATTCAGCGCGCGATCATCAAAGCTGCCACTGCCACTGCGCGAGCGTGTGACGTCATTCTCTCTACAGACTCGAAACTGAGTGAAAAAATGGCGGGTGCGGTACAGAACTGCACAGATTCTATTGCTCTCTGCGCACATGCGTCTCGCGAGATATCCTTCCGCCGTCGCCATGCTCTTCGACCGTATCTCAGCAAACCAAAACTTTGTGACGAATCGGTCCCCATCACGTCACAGCTCTTTGGGGATGATCTAGGCATTTCGCTCAAAGAGATCAAAGAATCTGAACAGATAGCAGCGAGCTGTACCCAGCCAGAGAAGCCATACCGACCCCAAGGCGTAAATCAAGCCCACGGCTCTGCGCAAAGCGAAAGTGGTTCCAGCCGGCGTGGCGTTTTTTTAGGGAAAAGTCGGGGGTTTCCCCACTACAAACGGCAGCAGTGGGGGCATCACAAACGTTGGTGAGGCCACTACAAGGGCCACAACTCCCACTGGTCTCCCTATCACTAGCTGAAAAAGTGAGAAGCTTGATACGATCTTTTGAGGCTGATGTGGATAGTTTTGTGGCAGGAAGGCTGATGTTTTTTCATCATGAATGGGCACAGATTTCTTCTGATTCTGAGATTTTGCAAATGATTGAAGGAGCCAAGATAGAGATAAATTGTCCTTTAGGAACTCTTAGTAACTTGTCTTCTAACAAAGCGCCAGCTGTCAGTCCTAGTCAATGCCAGATCATTAATTCATAAGTAAAAAAACTCATTTCAAAGCGTGTTATCTCCCAATGTAGTCACACTGAAGGCGAAGTACTCTCCCCTGTGTTTACTAGAAGCAAGAAAGATGGAACACATCGTATGATTCTGAATCTAAGTAGACTCAACTCAGAAGTTTGTTACCACCATTTTAAAATGGAAACACTCAATACAGCTCTGACTCTTATTCATAAGAACTGTTTCATGGCATCAATAGATCTTAAAGATGCATACTATTCAGTGCACATTCATGAGGAACACAAAACATTCCTGAGGTTTGTGTGGAAAGACCAACGTTTTGAATACAATGTACTACCAAACGGACTAGCTCCGGGACCTCGGTGGTTCACCAAACTGTTGAAACCAGTGTTCGCTTTGCTCAGAAAAGAGGGCCACATATCAACATCTTTTTTAGACGATTCCTTGCTGGTAGGGGCTACAAGAGAAGCCTTAATGCAGAATGTCATTGACACCGCTACTCTTTTTCAAAAGCTGGGGTTCATTGTGCATCCAACAAAATCAGTATTTGAACCAAGTACAAAAATCCAGTATCTAGGTGTAATAATTGACTCAGTGGATATGAAGGTGAGACTCACTGAGGAAAGGAAGACAGGCTTGCAGAATGATTGCGAGAAGCTTCTAAGGAGAAATAAATGCAAGATCAGAGAACTGGCCCGAGTCATTGGGAAAATGGTGGCCAGCTTTCCGGCAGTCAAATTTGGACCACTTCACTACCGCCAGCTAGAAAAAGAAAAAACTGCAGCTTTGAAAAAGAGTAGAGGAGATTTTGATCAGTTCATGCTCTTATCACCAGATAGCCTTTCAGAGCTACAATGGTGGACCGGGAACATTGGAACGGCAGAAAATGACATTTGCAAAGGTGAACCCGACATTGTGGTCACAACAGATGCTAGTCTTACAGGATGGGGCTGTCACTGCGAAGGCGTATCTTCGGGCGGAGAGTGGTTGGTTGGTGAAACCGACTTTCACATAAATTACTTAGAACTGAAAGCTGTGTTGTTTGCCTTGAAATGTTTTCAGAGCACTGTGAGCAATAAGCATGTCAGACTCATGATTGACAACACCACCGCAGTGAGCTGTATAAACAAAATGGGTACAAGCCACTCTGATGCTTGCAATGACATTACAGGAGCCATTTGGGCATGGTGTGTGAGGCATAATGTGTGGTTGAGTGCTGCTCATATTCCGGGTGTTTTGAACACTGAAGCTGACAAAGAATCCAGACGCACCAACCTGGACGCAGAATGGAAATTGGATGAGGCAGCCTTACAGGATGCTTGCCAACGCTTGCAGGTCTCACCAGAAATTGATCTGCTTGCATCCAGGAATAACCATCAGATGAAGAGATTTGTTTCTTGCAGACCAGATCCCGAAGCAGAAGCAATTAATGCATTTTCACTCTCTTGGAAAGACTTAAATTTCTATGCTTTCCCACCTTTCAGCATCATCAGTCGGGTGGCACAGAAAATTCAATGGGAAAAAGCCACGGGGATCCTGGTAGTTCCAGATTGGCCAACACAACCCTGGTACCCCGTGATACAACGCCTCATGTGCAACCGTCCTGTGAAACTTGCGGGTCATCACAGGCTTCTTCATCTTCCAAGCCACCCCACAATGATCCACCCACTTCTTCAGAAACGCTGACTGGATCTGCTGGTCTGCAAAGTCTCAGGCCAGTGCTCATGAAAGCAGGATTGACCACAGAATGCACCAATCTAGTCTTAAACTCATGGAGGCCTAATACTCAAAAGTCGTACAACACATACATTAATAAATGGCTAGACTTTGTAAGAGAAAATTAAATCACAAACCCTAACTATGTGCATGTCTCTAATTTCCTCACAAAACTGTACTCAGACGGTGCTAGCTATAGTACGGTTAATCTTGCTAGAAGTGCTATCGCTGCGTTTCTGAACCCCAAAGACTCTGACTCTATTGGAAACCATCCTGTTGTTTGTAGAGTGGTAAAAGGTGTGTTTCAAAATAGACCAGCACTACCAAAATACAGTGAAACATGGGATGTAGATATTGTTCTAAACACTCTTGAGCAGTGGCCATATGCAGAACAATTGACTTTGCAAAGACTCACTTAGAGAACAGTCATGCTCCTTGCGTTGTTGTCAGGTCAGAGAAGGCAGACAATCCACCAACTGACCATAGATGATGTAAAAATGTACAATACTAAATGTGTGGTTGTATAAATTATAGTTCACTACTTAAACAATCCAGACCAGGTGTCCATGTCAGGCCACTGGAAATAGAAGCTTTTGAGAACAAAAAAACTATGCATTGTTCATCATCTGAAACTGTACATAGACAAGACTGCAGAGTTGAGGGTTGGTAAACAACTTTTTATCACTTGTGTGAGACAATACAGGGCTGTGTCCAGGGACACCATTTCTAGATCCGTATTATGCGTTTCTGGTGTGGACCAGGCCAAAATTCACTTCCTCATTCAACTAGAAGCGCAAGCAACACAGCAATCTCATAAGGCAGAGGCGTCATCAATGACTGTTGTCCTCAGGCCGCTGCTGGTCAAAATGCAAGCACTTCAGTATCTTCTACCACAAAACTGTGGCAAAGCAGCAGAGAGGAGATTGCAAAAGAACAAAGGGGGTCCTTGAATCAATTAGTTCTTGGACAGCTTTGTTGGCAAAACCATTCGAAATAAGTTAGCAAGGTGAGCTATGACAAAAGTGTGAGCACGTATAATGTTTTTTTGTAATCATACATGTGGTCCCCCGACTCTGAAGTCTCACGTTTTTCACTTGGTCAGAGTGTGCATACCTCGACCAATCACATACGAATATCATTATACACGTTAACGAGGCTTACTGAAGTCGATGTTTTAACTGGAATTATATTGAAGTGTGCGATGGGAAAGGTTACACATACCCACCTTCATAATTTTCAATCCCA